>JABXNX010000645.1:0-14970 GCA_014843695.1 Archivesica marissinica | reverse complement strand
ATCAGTTAATGTACATGCATACTATGCTATCGTGTAACAGGTTATCAGTTAATGTACATGCATACTATGCTATCGTGTAACAGGTTATCAGTTAATGTACATGCATACTATGCTATCGTGTAACAGGTTATCAGTCAATGTACATGCATACTATGCTATCGTGTAACAGGTTATCAGTTAATGTACATGCATACTATGCTATCGGTTAACAGTTATCAGTTAATGTACATGCATACTATGCTATCGGGTAACAGTTATCAGTTAATGTACATGCATACTATGCTATCGGGTAACAGTTATCAGTTAATGTACATGCATACTATGCTATCGTGTAACAGGTTATCAGTTAATGTACATGCATACTATGCTATCGTGTAACAGGTTATCAGTTAATGTACATGCATACTATGCTATCGTGTAACAGGTTATCAGTTAATGTACATGCATACTATGCTATCGTGTAACAGGTTATCAGTTAATGTACATGCATACTATGCTATCGTGTAACAGGTTATCAGTTAATGTACATGCATACTATGCTATCGTGTAACAGGTTATCAGTCAATGTACATGCGTACTATGCTATCGTGTAACAGGTTATCAGTCAATGTACATGCATACTATGCTATCGTGTAACAGGTTATCAGTCAATGTACATGCATACTATGCTATCGTGTAACAGGTTATCAGTTAATGTACATGCATACTATGCTATCGTGTAACAGGTTATCAGTTAATGTACATGCATACTATGCTATCGTGTAACAGGTTATCAGTCAATGTACATGCATACTATGCTATCGTGTAACAGGTTATCAGTCAATGTACATGCATACTATGCTATCGTGTAACAGGTTATCAGTCAATGTACATGCATACTATGCTATCGTGTAACAGGTTATCAGTCAATGTACATGCATACTATGCTATCGTGTAACAGGTTATCAGTTAATGTACATGCATACTATGCTATCGTGTAACAGGTTATCAGTTAATGTACATGCATACTATGCTATCGTGTAACAGGTTATCAGTTAATGTACATGCATAGTATGCTATCGTGTAACAGGTTATCAGTTAATGTACATGCATACTATGCTATCGTGTAACAGGTTATCAGTTAATGTACATGCATACTATGCTATCGTGTAACAGGTTATCAGTTAATGTACATGCATACTATGCTATCGTGTAACAGGTTATCAGTTAATGTACATGCATACTATGCTATCGTGTAACAGGTTATCAGTTAATGTACATGTATACTATGCTATCGTGTAACAGGTTATCAGTCAATGTACATGCATACTATGCTATCGTGTAACAGGTTATCAGTTAATGTACATGCATACTATGCTATCGTGTAACAGGTTATCAGTCAATGTACATGCATACTATGCTATCGTGTAACAGGTTATCAGTTAATGTACATGCATACTATGCTATCGTGTAACAGGTTATCGGGAAGGTAATAATAAATATTCCTACATAATAATGATTATATAAAAGTACATATGTAATGGCTTGGTGTTTGTAAATATGGATTATATAAAAGTACATATGTAATGGCTTGGTGTTTGTAAATATGGATTATATAAAAGTACATGTGTAATGGCTTGGTGTTTGTAAATATGGCGGATGTATCATAGGCATGCAGTGATTGGTTAGTATAGAATGTGATTAAATATCGTAATGTGTCAGGTCAAAAGTACGTGCCAACTATTTAAGGATGCACACCACTGAATATTACTCCTTCTTCGCGCTATAGTAAATCGATCAACTGTCACAGTCAAATTCTCAGTTCCAAACAAGACTCGACATTTACCGCATGCAGTTCTGTAAACTCCAGGGCTGCTGCTTGCTGTTAGACACAAGTAAGTCATGGCATCACCATCAAAGTTTTTCACAATTTTCAAATGTAAACAAACACCAGTTAAAAATGGAGCGCCTGGGAATCCTAGCTGTCATGTAGGGCTGTTTACTCATCAATGCACTGGAACAAGTAATTCTGAAATAAATGTGCAAAACGTCTTCCTTAACTGAGCACAAATGCCACAGATGCACCACAATCACACTAAGAAATGCAAACAGTCTCTGGTTCTACAGTAAAACATCATCAAATTATGGTCTGCTTGATTGTAAAATCTACTTTCTAGGCTACAACGACCCGGAACCAATTCCCCAGTGGAGTCACACGTTAACAATCGATCCAAGTGTAATAACTAAAACTCTGCTACACTGTACTACATATGCAAGATAACCGAATGTGTTAGAACGTTTTTAGCTGGTTCAAATATTCGTAAAATGACAAGAAATTATGTGTGTTCACATATATATATAGTTTTGTATTGTTAACAATACTCAAACCTATGATACTAGCTCCAATAAACGTGGTACCAATATGCAACATACATGTACATTGTATTAATATTAATCGAGATCTATGCTAGTAATTATTAATGAATGATAGACTATTGTCGTCATTTGTTAGTCCAATGCGAGAGTAGTCTCGAACAATATGGAATTAGCGTGAATGGCAGTAATTATCTGCGCTTAATTGTAACGAACAAAAATTCTAAATTCTAAATGTATAAACTCTTCGAAATTTAGTAAGGTTGAAAACAGTTACTTATTAGTTATGAAAATGAAGTCTCTATAAATAAATTGACTCCCTTATTGTATATACAAAATCTAATAGAAATGAACATGCTAAGAAATGAACAGGATATCAATTTGAGCTTGATAGCAAAACACTGTTGCCGAAACTTGGTTCAAATTTAATTTATCCAAACAAATCCAACAACGTAAAGACAACCATATTCCTCATTCACAATGGTGTTACAGCCTCAACTAACATCGAAAATGTTTCTGCCGACAATCAACCATAAGCGCTGATAATCATACATCAGCTAACAACCCAACACAGCCAGGATCAACACTTTCATTGGTACACTTATCTTGTTAATATGTAAGTGCTGCAATTACAATAATTAATCCATCAAAGGCATGCGGCCCGGACTTAATAGTCCATAGCATGATAAAAGAAGGTAGTCATATATTCGCACTTCCACTAGCGTCACTCCTCAATAAACTCGTATATCATTCCTATTTCCCGTCCGTCTAGACACATGGCAACCTGGCGCCTATTTCCCGTCCGTCTGGACACATGGCAACCTGGCGCCTATTTCCCGTCCGTCTGGACACATGGCAACCTGGCGCCTATTTCCCGTCCGTCTGGACACATGGCAACCTGGCGCCTATTTCCCGTCCGTCTGGACACATGGCAACTTGGCGCCTATTTACAAGAAGGCTGCCACATATGATCCTCACAATTATAAACCAGTTTCTCGTTTAAGTTATCTTGGACAACTGATGGAACGTTGCATACATAGGCACTTTTATAATTACATTGTCCAAAACAACCTCCTTACTAGAGACCAATCCGGGTTCGACAATCAACCAACTTGTGTTCATCTACAATGACCTTTGCAAGGTTGTTGTCGTGAACAATGAACTGCGAGAGGTATAATGTGACATATCAAAAGCATAGTATCGTGTATTGGGTCTTGTGTCTTTTTTCTCTCGTCCTTTTATATCAAAACGAAATATTCCAACAATAGCATAGTTTACATTTTCGAACTGTTTTGTTGCACATTTTATTCCCTTCTTGTGTTTAAATTCTCTTTATAGCATTATAGGGATTATATATAGCATTATAAAATATTTCAGATTAAATGATAGTGTCATGTGTGTATGTACTTGTATTTAAGGAAAGCGATTCGAATAAGTTACTATGTAACTTTCCCCCAATCCTATCTGTGATGTTGCAATTATTGCTGTGTTATGTACAGTTCTTGAATGTTGTATAACGCTCTGTAGATATTACACGTGTTAACAATTGATATTTTCTGAGCTTAGTATCGCCATGACATCGAACAGAAACTTCAGCAGTAATTGTATACATCCAGGTGGTATTAAACAATCTTGATTTCATACTTTGTTTTACAATTGGTGAAGTAACATCATAACATATTAAACAACCATGTGTTGTTAGATGCATGTCATCTCTATAATGCAACATATACACGTTCCTCCAGTCTACCATTGTCGTTCACAGTCTTGAGCTAACCAATCTCTCCGGTGACTGCTGCGTTTGGCGTATACCTTACAACAGCCAAAGAAAATACATAGTATGCAGGTCTCTCCAACACTCCGCAATTGAACACTGTCATATGCATACAGAAGAACAAGCAATGTTTCGCTGTTGCCAATATCTACACCAAGCACACAGGCTTTAACTGTGTATACAAAACCATGTATATAGATACTGAATAATACAGGTGATAAACAACAACCTTGTCGTAAACCTAAATGCACATCAAACCAGCCAGTTTCGAAGCTATTAACACAGACACACGCACGACCTCACATAATATTATGCGGTCAACTAGTATTTGAAATACTAAACTTATTCCATAGTACATGAATTAAATCATGTCGAGAGTCAGATGATCAGTGGTACTTCTATGCTTGCGAAAACCATTCTGTTCATCATCAATACTATTATTCTCCTCTGTCCATCTTGATGACATATTGTTTAATATATAACAGTATAGCTTACATACATGGAGCCAATCATATCCCTCGATATAATAAATGATCTCCTAGGACAGTGGTACTAGATTTTGTGACGGGTTAATAATACCATTACCAAAATCAGTAGGTGTCAACCTCGTACTGAAGCATACGCATCAAACATGACATACATGGCTGAGATAGATTGGTGTATTTTCTTCACTGTCGCTGCTGGTATTGCGTCAAAGCCACTGCTTTTTATACTTAGCATCAATAATTGCTAATAATTCTATCTTTATTTATAGTAATTGTGTCATTAAATGCCGGTACCTCAGTAGCCGAATTATATTGCACATAATCATTTACGCCATCAGGTGTATGAACATGCCTAGAATAACTAAAACGATGACATGTGCCACACTGCTCCCGGTACCATGGCTGTTACTGGCATGATAATCATCTGACTATGCAATCACACGTGAACCCCTTTATGTTGATGTCACTATCCCATGATTTGTAGGCATTCACCAGCGAACGAAAATTAACAGATAAAAGTGACTTTGCAAGCATATGACATAGAGACATATCTCTATATTGATGTCAATATCACGTGGTATGCAGGCTCTCTCCAGCGAACGACAAGTAGCATATACAAGTCTATATGCATGTGTTGTTTCATTGTGTATGACAATCTTGTTGTGAGGATTATCAATAACAACATTCTAAAAATGTCAATATTATGTTTTAGTATTACCACTACCACGCCCGGCACTACTTCAGTCAGTTCGCGACCCATTCCGTTCAGTTGACTCAATAGCAACATTATATCTGTGTCCATCATTGAAATGATTACCGACTTTCTTTCTGAGGGTTTCGTTTTTAGAGTCCGGTAACTTGCGAATAATATCATTCTTTCTCCTATCAGACACTCTCTCCCGTGTGGTTTTCAGACGCACCAATTTATTAAGTTGCTCATTAGTTGTGTCCAATTCCACTTTGATTTCCACTCTTACACCACTGACATTTAGGTCCATTTCCTTTCGTAACTTAAACGAGTCATTGTTCACCCGCATATCTACTCCTACTTCCCTTTGCGGACTTTTCTTTTCTGAATGTGTCTCAAACTCACTCATCCTAAGATTACTCTGTGTGCATTGTGTAGTAATGCCACTATGTACACGTAAACTAAGTTATTGATGTCGCATTCTTATATAGCATTGGATTCAGCATGAATATCCTCAGTAGTAACAACACTCGCTGATGCGGCCTTATAAATGTTCCCGAGCAATGCTGTAATATCAGTCACCATAGATGAACTTTGCGTTTACTCATCCTCCTGACATGTCATTGGCATCTTGGGTGGGGCTAGAATAAGGTGTACATCTCACACTAGAAACAATGTTAATTATATATTTACCTGAACATATATCCTGTATTGTACGTATACGTGCACGTTCATCGGCAACGACCGAACTGGAAGTGGGATGTTGAGCTTTGTATATGTACTCCTCTGCATCGTTTATCGTCCGTGTTTCTGACTGCCCTGACTATTGAAGGGCCATAATAGACAAGATACATTGCTTGATGGACAGAATCCCCTAAATTACAAACTGCATATCGTCAACCCTTGAAATTCCTGATTGTATATGTCCCACAATTAGATATTAAGTGTTTCAAAATCGATATACAGCTGCAATATGGGAAATGCAACTCAGATGGGGCTCCAAGACTCTTCTTCCACCAATCATAGTTGAGGAATCATCGACTGACCTAAGCTGCTGGTGCGACTTTAAACCACAAACACAAACAACATGTATGTATTAATCGTTTCCTCCAATCATATAACACCTATACTGTTCGGGCTCTGTCTTATTCATTTTGATATTAACGCTATGTTTTCTGTCTTGTATTGCTCGTTTGATCAGTATACCACATCACTGACATTTGTTCAGTCTGTAAAATGTTCATGTATATCGACTTCGATAAGATCTTAAAACTATTATAATTCTCAATATGTCATTGATTATACACGAGTTGATTTATTTTACAGAATGAAAACCGATCATGTCCGGAAATACGAGAACACGTAGTTTTGAGGGAATCGCTGCTACTTGAAACAGGAGACAACGGGACTCCTGGACTAACACCAATATTTGACTTTTGCTATTACCGTCCATTGACGTGGCTTAACAGTATGTATATAAGTTTTTATTCTTATTATGATTATATGTACCATTTAACTATGCAAGTCATAATTATATATATCGGGGTATACACACCGACATAGAACAACTGATATTTCACACCGATATTATAGAATGACTGATATTTTACATCGATATATGACAACTGATATTTCACACCGATATATGACAACTGATATTTCACACCTATATAGAACAACTGATATTTCACACCGATATAGAACAACTGATATTTCACACCGATATATAACAACTGATATTTCACACAAATATTTAACAACTGATTGTTCACACCGATATAGAACAACTGATATTTCACACCGATATAGAACAACTGATATTTCACACCGATATAGAACAACTGATATTTCACACCGATATAGAACAACTGATATTTCACACCGATATTTAACAACTGATTGTTCACACCGATATAGAACAACTGATATTTCACATCGATATAGAACAACCGATATTTCACACCGATATAGAACAACTGATAGTTCACATCAATATAGAACAATTGATATTTATCACCGATATAGAACAACTGATATTTCACACCGATATAGAACAACATATATTTCATACCCATATACGGCAACTTATTTACAGCACATTAATAACACATGTATATACAAACAGTATAACACAGCATACTAATGATGAAAGCTTCTTATCTAAAATTACGTTATTTACTGAATTGTCAGTAGAATACATGTAACCGGGATATCATTGTAAGTACAGAGTACCTCAATGAATTAAATGAATACCCACAGTCTCGTACTGTGTCACAACCAAGATAACAGAAAACATATCGTGTATGGCGACCTCAATTGAAGTGCCCTTATTGTATTTAATATTTGTTGTAAGAACCCTAAATACTATTTCCACTTTCAGCTTTGAACGCGAAATACACTCCACAGAACGTGTCTTCTAAATCTAGAGGTATAGTTTTACTGTAACAGTATTTCCTTCTTCAAACTGACTGTCATAATGTTCAAAAAATTAACAATAGCAATGTAATTAATGTTCACAGAGTAAGTTCATCTTTTTGACAGCACGTCACTATGATGACGTCATAATTGTTATTCTATGATTATTCCTGAAGACTTCCAACGTGGAGGAAACGTTGAATTAAAATTATTATTTTATATATATATTAATTTTATTGGAGCTTGTTCACATAGACATATGCAACACTAGTGTATACATATTTATTCTTGTAGAGTACACTAAGACTATCACACATAGACATATGCAACACTAGTGTATACATATCTATTCTTGTAGAGTACACTAAGACTAACACACATAG
Source organism: Archivesica marissinica (assembly GCA_014843695.1). Classification (NCBI taxonomy): domain Eukaryota; kingdom Metazoa; phylum Mollusca; class Bivalvia; order Venerida; family Vesicomyidae; genus Archivesica; species Archivesica marissinica. The sequence goes on along the minus strand of JABXNX010000645.1, from coordinate 6,873 downwards.
ACATATGCAACACTAGTGTATGCATATTTATTCTTGTAGAGTACACTAAGACTATCACACATAGACATATGCAACACTAGTGTATGCATATTTATTCTTGTTGAGTACACTAAGACTATCACACATAGATATATGCAACACTAGTGTATACATATCTATTCTTGTAGAGTACACTAAGACTAACACACATAGACATATGCAACACTAGTATATGCATATTTATTCTTGTAGAGTACACTAAGACTAACACACACAGACATATGCAACACTAGTGTATACATATTTATTCCTGTGGAGTACACTAAGACTAACACACACAGACATATGCAACACTAGTGTATACCTATTTATTCCTGTGGAGTACACTAAGACTAACACACACAGACATATGCAACACTAGTGTATGCATATTTATTCTTGTTGAGTACACTAAGACTATCACACATAGACATATGCAACACTAGTGTATACATATTTATTCCTGTGGAGTACACTAAGACTATCACACATAGACATATGCAACACTAGTGTATGCATATTTATTCTTGTTGAGTACACTAAGACTATCACACATAGACATATGCAACACTAGTGTATACATATCTATTCTTGTAGAGTACACTAAGACTAACACACATAGACATATGCAACACTAGTGTATGCATATTTATTCTTGTAGAGTACACTAAGACTAACACACACAGACATATGCAACACTAGTGTATGCATATTTATTCTTGTTGAGTACACTAAGACTAACACACACAGACATATGCAACACTAGTGTATACATATTTATTCCTGTGGAGTACACTAAGACTAACAAACATAGACATATGCAACACTAGTGTATACATATTTATTCCTGTGGAGTACACTAAGACTAACAAACACAGACATATGCAACACTAGTGTATACATATTTATTCCTGTGGAGTACACTAAGACTAACAAACATAGACATATGCAACACTAGTGTATACATATTTATTCCTGTGGAGTACACTAAGACTAACACACACAGACATATGCAACACTAGTGTATACATATTTATTCCTGTGGAGTACACTAAGACTAACAAACACAGACATATGCAACACTAGTGTATAACTATTTATTCCTGTGGAGTACACTAAGACTAACACTCACATACATAGACATATGCAACACTAGTGTAGAGTCCCCATGTTGCAGTGGATAGGGTATCCGCTTGAAACCGAGAGTCAGATTAGTGAAGTGGTTAGCGCGCTTGCTTCACACCAATGCAACCCGGGTTCGATCCTCGGACCGGGCAGTATGTGAGATGGTACGGTGGTCACCAGATCGGACTGGTGGGGGGGGTCTCCCGGTATTCGGTTTACTCCTACATGAATGACCACAAATACGCGCCAACGAAAGTTATTAATATAAATGGTTAAAAGTTGCTTCGCAATCGTTGTACGAGACCCCTCAATAGGACGATAGTTGTGTCCGCATCAGTAACAGATACATATACCATGCCTCTCTCTCCTTCGTGACAATGGAATTAACCAGGACTGAAGTCTAGAGGGCGATTAATATACACAAATTTGGTCTAATTTAATTTAATTTAATTTACAAATTTATTTTAGTTCAAGAAATTATTGTGTGCAAATATGCCGTGTGACTATTGTTTGCACATATGGCTTGTGAAACTAAGTTATGTTGTGCATATACAGCTTGTAACTATTGTTTGCACATATGGCTTGTGAAACTAAGTTATGTTGTGCATATACAGTTTGTGACTATTGTTTGCATATATGGCTTGTGAAACTAAGTTATGTTGTGCATATACAGTCTGTGAGTATTGTTTGCAAATATGGCTTGTGAAACTAAGTTATGTTGTGCATATACAGCTTGTGACTATTGTTTGCACATATGGCTTGTGAAACTAAGTTATGTTGTGCATATACAGCTTGTGACTAAATTATTGTTTGCAAATATGGCTTGTGAAACTAAGTTATGTTGTGCATATACAGCGTGTGACTAAATTATTGTTTGCACATATTGCTTGTGAAACTAAGCTATGTTGTGCATATACAGCTTGTGACTAAATTATTGTTTGCAAATATGGCTTTTGAAACTAAGTTATGTTGTGCATATACAGCTTGTGACTATTGTTTGCATATATGGTTTGTGAAACTAAAATAGTTTATGCAAATAATGGCATGTGACTAAATTAATGTTAACACGTTACAAATCAGAAGTTTTGCATCTACATTTCCGTTATCTGTTCCAGCATTTACCGTGTCCAACCCAAGCCTGACATATGGAAGCGTGGAAACCAGGATGAACAGCGTTGCACAGTGTAGTGTTTGTATGACCCGTAAATATCCCTATGTCAAGATTGACACCGAATTATGTTCATGTGTCTTGAATTTAACATGTTATTTACGTTGTTCTTCATTCACTTTGGTTATTAACAGGTGACAAAATTATTAGTATAATTATTATATTTCTATTTTGATATTTGATGTTGTAGTGCCCTCGAGTGAGGTGATTGATACGTAATGCACTCGAGTTAGGTGATTGATACGTGGTACACTCGAGTGAGGTGATTGATACGTAGTACACTCGAGTGAGGTGATTGATACGTAGTACACTCGAGTGAGGTGATTGATACGTAATGCACTGGCGTGAGGTGATTGATACGTAGTGCACTCGAGTGAGGTGATTGATAGATTATATGTATAATAACCTCCGTATACCATAACCATCATTTCTATACACTGTAGTGTACACCACACTAATGCTATTCTGCAAATTGTCCCTATGGTTATTAGCCCATACTATATGGAAAACATCTCTCACAGACAGTACATAAAAGTATAAATGGTTTTAGATCGACACTCCCTTTCCGAAAACAAGATCTAAAGAATATATCTATCATCCGATCAATACACACATACGAATGCTCTTAGTTACACTATCTGTGTTTTAGCTCGCTTTAAGGCTCTTCCTTAATTACACTATCATACATATCCTTTACATGTCAACGACAAGGTAACATGCATATACATGTATTCTGCCATGACCGGTTGGTGAGCTGTCAACTAGTTAAATCATGGTTATCAGTTGCCTACAAGCCTGTAGCCTGGCATTCACGCATAGGATTCGGGAAGTACTGAATGATGTTCATAAACAAGAGGTGTAACATAAGTCAGAAATGGCTGGCCCTTTAAATAGGGATGGCACTATAATTATAATAAACAAACACTTTTATATTCATCACATTGTGTTCAGTGTAATACAGTCATCTCACATGAATTAATACCTGGCCTAATTCTGATTGGTTGAGAGAATAATCCTTATTATTTGTAAATTAAACTGTATATTATGTATATTTCTATGTGAATTGATACATAACGTTAACGATGAGACAAATGAAGATATAAAAGAAGTATCGACGCATTTATAACGCTGTTTAAAACATAAATATAACACGGCTTTGCGTAGTGACGTCATGACAACTTAGTGACGTAATGAACATTTGCGCCGATAATTGGCGCCAATATGAACGTAGAAACGTTTTTATTAAAACGAGCGCACTATCATGATAATGTTAAACTATCTTACAGTCGTGATGATTTCATACAATAGTTCATGAAACCCGTTGTGGAGGATCGCCTAATAACAAAATTCCATAAAATATTGTATGACACAACTCATATACTATTATGGTCCTATCTCCATAGCTATATATACATATATGTATATGCATAGCTAACGTTTTAATAGTTAACATATTTTCTGATAGGAATATCTCTTTAAATGTGAGTACATTTGGGTGTTTCGAATAATAACTGTTCATATACAGCATACAGTTTATCACTTCCAGACACATCCATACCTTTGGAGGCATCGGAGTATACACATACGTCTTGGCTGCTGCTGGATTTGGGAAGAACTGTAGCTATTGCAGGAATACACTTCAAAAACAGTAAGGAAATACAATTTAAAATAAATGTGGTATATAAATGTCCTCTTGGCTGGTATCTAATTCTTTAAGGAGTATTAGTTATCAAATGGACTAGATACATATATTGTATTACATATTGATTATCAAATGGACTAGATGCATATATTGTATTACTGATTGATTATCAAATGGACTAGATGCATATATTGTATTACATATTGATTATCAAATGGACTAGATGCATATATTGTATTACTGATTGATTATCAAATGGACTAGATGCATATATTGTATTATTGATTGATTATCAAATGGACTAGATACATATATTGTATTATTGATTGATTATCAAATGGACTAGATGCATATATTGTATTATTGATTGATTATCAAATAAACTAGATATATATATTGTATTCCTGGTTGATTATCAAATGAACTAGATACACATATTGTATTACTGGTTGATTATCATATGAACTAGATACATATATTGTATTATGATTGATTATCAAATGAACTAGATACATATATTGTATTACTGGTTGATTATTAAATGAATGATTGACTGTGTCGCATGTCTATATGATATTAGTTTTATTCGATACGAGCACAACGTCTGCTTGCAATGTTAGATTTAGAATATATTTAAATTCGAATATTTGTTTCATAGATTACAACTTTCATCTGGACGAGAGACAACGTAGATACTTCATAAGCCAAAACAGATGGATACCAGTTTCCGGAGCTATATCATGTGCCTACATACCACAGTACATGTGGGACTCATTATACATCGACTTTCTAAGGTTAGTAATTCTATGCCTACATATATGATTGAGATAAACACGTCACCAGGCTGGTGTTTTATCGGCAGTCAGACGGTATGTGATGTTGGTTTCGTCCTAATGTATCAAAACAATATAACACTAACCTTGCATACTGAGCATAACACATTCATATCGCACACACAGCTTAGGCCATATGGCAACTCATCCGATATTATTGATGGATGAAGATCCCGTGTCCCCAACCAACCGAAGAGCAGTTCAGGTACGGGTGCGCACCAGGTTAGGACAACCGATCCGTCCACAAAGTCAGTAGAATAGCTTTCTCACATGAAGCAAATTCGACACCGAAAAAAAGCGATTCGAACAGAAGTGAGGGTCAAGTTAAGAGGTTTGAAGTGAACGCCATTAACCATTCGACATCGGAGGTCCAGCTACATAATATAAACAGCAAACTCTTCGATATTAATACGCATGTTGTCATTCTTTGTTTCAAATCACCTGCTATTTAAGATATATATACTTGGTTAATAAATATATACTTGGTTAATATATATACATATACTTGGTATATATACATGGTTAATATATATATACTTGGTCAATATATATATACTTGGTTAATATATATATACTTGGTTAATATATATATATATACTTGGTATATATACTTGGTTAATATATATATATATACTTAGTATATATACTTGGTTAATATATATATATATACTTGGTATATATACTTGGTTAATATATATATACTTGGTCAATATATATATACTTGGTATATATACTTGGTTAATATATATATACTTGGTCAATATATATATACTTGGTTAATATATATATACTTGGTATATATACTTGGTTAATATATATATACTTGGTCAATATATATATATACTTGGTTAATATATATATACTTGGTTAATATATATATACTTGGTCAATATATATATACTTGGTTATATATATATACTTGGTTAATATATATATACTTGGTTAATATATATATACTTGGTTAATATATATATACTTGGTCAATATATATATACTTGGTTAATATATATATACTTGGTCAATATATATATACTTGGTTAATATATATATAATTGGTTAATATATATATACTTGGTTAATATATATATATATATATACTTGGTATATATACTTGGTTAATATATATACTTGGTTAATATATATATATATATACTTGGTATATATACTTGGTTAATATATATATATATACTTGGTATATATACTTGGTTAATATATATACTTGGTATATATACTTGGTTAATATATATACTGGTTAATATATATACTTGGTTAATATATATATATATACTTGGTATATATACTTGGTTAATATATATACTTGGTTAATATATATATACTTGGTTAATATATATACTTGGTTAATATATATATATACTTGGTATATATACTTGGTTAATATATATACTTGGTTAAAATATATACTTGGTTAAATATATATACTTGGTCAATATATATATACTTGGTTAATATATATATACTTGGTCAATATATATACTTGGTTAATATATATATAATTGGTTAATATATATATACTTGGTTAATATATATATATATATATACTGGTATATTACTGGGTAATATATATACTTGGTTAATATATATAAAACATATATACTTGGTTAAAATATATATATACTATATATACTTGGAATATATATACTTGGTTAATATATATATATATATACTTGGTATATATACTTGGTTAATATATATACTTGGTTAATAAAACAATATATATATATATACTTGGTATATATACTTGGTTAATATATATACTTGGAATATATATATACTTGGTATATATACTTGGTTAATATATATATATACTTGGTTAATATATATACTTGGTTAATATATATATACTTGGTAATATATATACTTGGTTAAAATATATACTTGGAATAATATATATACTTGGTCAAAAAAATGATAATATATATATACTTGGCAAATATATATACTTGGTTAATATATAAACTTGGTTAATATATAAATACTTGGTTAAATATATATACTTGTTTAATATATATATACTTGGTCAATATAATATACTTGGTTAATATATATATACTGGTCAATATATATAT
>JABXNX010000644.1:0-14976 GCA_014843695.1 Archivesica marissinica | reverse complement strand
CATGATGATTAAAGCAGTTTGGTGCCGATTGATGATCTTGATTGACATAGTTGAATCATCGTGATTAAATAATTTAATTTTCTTACGACTGCCGCTTTTAATTGAGTAGTTGCGCTAAGCCACCATCGCTAACATCGTACTAGTCAAATACTTTGATGATCACCGGCCACTAAATAATTCTATTGTTCACGGAAATCACTTTATAAACACGTCGACCCTTACCGACACTGATAAAAGGAACCAGTCCGCTAATTATTACAATGCCGATCAGGAAAATAGCTAACGTTAACATTACTACAGAAATGCATGCATACATCTCACTAAATCCGTTACCGTACTCACACAAATTCATAATTCGTTTATTTGCCTGTTAAAAAAGTCATTTTCGTAGTGAAAATAACATTGTCCTCATTTCCGCTGTTTAGTCATAGCTCATTTTCACGGAAATGACTTTATAAACACGTTCGACCCTTACCAACACTAGCGAAAATGACATTAGACTCATTTCCGCTGTTTAGTCAATGACATTTCCGCGGAATTTGTATCGTAGTCGGAAAATACGAGCGCTGGTAGACATTCAGGTGACAATGAGGTTGGAGCTTTGGAGAGATGATAATTATGATGGAAGATACACTGTCTGGTTTGTGTGATATGTTGGAAGATACACTCTCTGGTTTGTGTGATATGATGGAAGATACGCTGTCTGGTTTGTGTGATATGATGGAAGATACGCCGCCTGGTTTGTGTGACATGATGGAAGATACACTGTCTGGTTTGTGTGATATGATGGAAGATACACTGTCTGGTTTGTGTGATATGATAGCAGATACACTGTCTGGTTTGTGTGATATGATGGAAGATACGCTGTCTGGTTTGTGTGACATGATGGAAGATACACTGTCTGGTTTGTGTGATATGATAGCAGATACACTGTCTGGTTTGTGTGATATGATAGAAGATACGCTGTCTGGTTTGTGTGACATGATGGAAGATACACTGTCTGGTTTGTGTGATGTGATGGAAGATACACTGTCTGGTTTGTGTGATATGATAGAAGATACACTGTCTGGTTTGTGTGATATGATAGAAGATACACTCTCTGGTTTGTGTGATATGATAGAAGATACACTGTCTGGTTTGTGTGATATGATAGAAGATACACTGTCTGGTTTGTGTGATATGATAGAAGATACGCTGTCTGGTTTGTGTGACATGATGGAAGATACACTGTCTGGTTTGTGTGATGTGATGGAAGATACACTGTCTGGTTTGTGTGATATGATAGAAGATACACTGTCTGGTTTGTGTGATATGATAGAAGATACACTGTCTGGTTTGTGTGATATGATAGAAGATACACTGTCTGGTTTGTGTGATATGATAGAAGATACACTGTCTGGTTTGTGTGATATGATAGAAGATACGCTGTCTGGTTTGTGTGATATGATGGAAGATACACTGTCTGGCAATTCGTCTTCCCCATACCCCTAAATTTCAATGTTCTGCGGTATCGACACATTTCAGAAAAAGTGTTAAAGTGTGTGGATTATACATCCACCATGGGCAGGTATACCACAGTGTGAACACACTATCTGGGATTATATATCCGTCGACATGATCTGTTCAGTGAGGCAACTCCAGGAAAAGTGTAGGGAGCAACAACAGCCACTGTACCTCGCATGTGTGGACCTAACAAAGGCATTCGACCTGGTCAATCGCTGTGGACTTTTCAAACTGCTACACAAGATTGGCTGTCCACCAAAATTGCTAAGCATGATCACTTCGTTCCACAAAGACATGAAGAGCACCGTCAGCTTCGACGGCGACACTTCCAAGCCTTTTCCCATCCTCAGCGGAGTCAATCAAGGCTGCGTCCTCGCACCGACGCTCTTCGGCATCCTCTTCTCACTCCTCCTGACATATGCCTTCCAGTCCTCCTCTGACGGTGTCGACATCCACACCCGACACGATGGCAAGCTATACAACTTGGCCCGCTTGCGTGCCAAAACCAAAACAACTCGTGTCCTACTCAGGGAGATGCTGTTCGCTGACGATGCAGCCCTCGCAAGCCACACACACGATGGCCTCCAGCGCCTCATGGATCAGTTCTCCAATGCATGCCGTGAGTTTGCCCTAACCATCAGCATAAAGAAAACATAGGTCATGACCCAGGACGTTGCAGATCTAGATCCCATAGCCATTAATGGCTCTACACTCACCATGGTCGACAACTTCAGATATCTAGGATCACTGATATCCAACAACCTGTCCCTCGATGCTGAGATCAATGCACACATTGGGAAAGCAGCCACCGTCATGTCAAAACTCACCAAGAGAGTCTGTGAGAACAGAAACCTAACGCTGAATACCAAGTTGAAGGTCTACCAGGCCTGCATACTCAGCACGCTCCTCTACGGCAGTGAGTCATGAACGACATATGCCAGACAAGAGACAAAGCTGAACTCATACCATATTAGGTGCCTTCGCAGGATCTTGGGAATCACTTGGGAAGATAGGGTCACCAATACAGAGGTCCTCAGCAGAGCGAGTTCAACAACCATCTATGCAATGCTCAGTGAACGCCGCCTGCACTGGCTAGGTCATGTCCGACGCATGGATAAAGGACGCATCCCCAAAGATCTACTGTACGGTCAACTTGAACAATGATCACGTCCAACTGGTCGCCCCCACCTAAGATACAGGGACGCTTGTAAGAGGGACCTGCGTTCAGCGCAAATCAACATAGAGTCTTGGGAGGACACAGCATCAAACCGGTCATCATGGAGACACGTTGTGAAAGCTGGGGTCAGACAAGCCGAGGCTGAGCGAACTACGCTTCGTGAGTAGAAACGACAGAAGCGAAAGGCATCAACCAAACTGGATGACTCGATCTTCACCTGCGATGACTGCAACAGAGACTGCCACTCAAGAATAGGCCTACTCAGTCACCGCAGAAGATGTTCCTCAACAAGAGCGCAATCCATCGTCTCATAAGATGGACGGAGGCTGATGATATCCACCATGGGCAGGTATACCACAGTATGTACACACTCTCTGGGATTATACATCAGCCATGGGCAGGTATACCACATTATGTACACACTATCTGGGATTATACATCCACCATGGACAGGTATACCACATTATGTACACACTATCTGGGAGTATACATCCACCATGGGCAGGTATATCACATTATGTACACACTATCTGGGATTATACATCCACCATGGACAGGTATACCACATTATGTACACACTATCTGGGATTATATATCCACCATGGACAGGTATACCACATTATGTACACACTATCTGGATTATATATCCACCATGGACAGGTATACCACATTATATACACACTATCTGGGATTATACATCAACCATGGACAGGTATACCACATTTTATGTACACACTATCTGGGATTATACATCAACCATGGGCAGGTATACCACATTATGTACACACTATCTGGGAGTATACTTCCATCATGGGCAGGTATACCACATTATGTACACACTATCTGGGATTATACATCCCCTGGGCAGGTATACCACATTATGTACACACTATCTGGGATTTACATCAAATCATGGGCAGGTATACCACATTATGTACACACGATCTGGAATTATACATCCACCATGGGCAGGTATACCACATTATGTACACACTATCTGGGATTATACATCCACCATGGGCAGGTATACTACATTATGTACACACTATCTAGGAGTATACGTCCATCATGGGCAGGTATACCACATTATGTACACACTATCTGGGATTATACATCCACCATGGGCAGGTATACCACATTATGTACACACTATCTGGGAGTATACGTCCATCATGGGCAGGTATACCACATTATGTACACACTATCTGGGATTATACATCCACCATGGGCAGGTATACCACATTATGTACACACTATCTGGGAGTATACGTCCACCATGGGCAGCTATACCACATTATGTACACATTATCTTGCAGTATACGTCCATCATGGGCAGGTATACCACATTATGTACACACTATCTGGGATTATACATCCACCATGGGCAGGTATACCACATTATGTACACACTATCTGGGTTGGATGCACCAAATGCTTCTGGTTTGATCATTTTTCGATCCTCCCTCCCTATTAATAACGTTAATTTGATTTAATTATGCATACATACATATAAAACTGACCAATACCGCTACGACAGAGAAGGTTGTGTGAAGATGATACAGTTGCGTGTTACTAAGCACGCTGCTTAGACGTTTCGGTTAAGTTTGTTTACGATTGAATGCATTTATTTACACCACGGTTTCGGTTTTCTAGTGCATGATACTACCATGCCTTTGTGGTTGTAGTTTTGGTCAAGCGTTTGATTTAATCCATTTTGTTTTGTATACAATATAATATATTGTATATATTATATGTACTGTACATTAAGAACGAATAAATTTAAAACAACTTGGGATTGTATTCAATGGCAGTTAATGCCGTAGTAAATGGCTGGTGCTGGAAGCGCCACGGGAGTTGTAAGAGCAAGCACTGTAATGGTAGGTACATAGATAGATAGATAGATTCTTTATTATCCTCCATTATAGGAGAGCTATCACATACATGTATAAAACAGATACATTTACAATATTACAACTATTACCGAATACGAACAAACATTGTGATATCATGTAATTAAACTATATACATGTAATTACAAAAACAAAGAACACAAAAAACAATATACAGATATGTAACATTGTGACAAGAATTTCCAGCGTCGCATAACATTGAATTAACTATAATATCGGATCCCGATCGTACACCTTACCGAAAAGAAACATAAGGTGTAAACAGGAACTCAGATATTAAAAATCGTAAGTTGACGAACTGTTTCAGAACACAGCCCTACTCTAGAATATAATAATGTAGAGTATATTATGAGATGAACCCATGCTAATTCTCATCACAGTGACATATACATTATACAGTTACAAGCTAATTTTATTTGTAAACAAACTATTTATTACACGCAGATATTTATTACCTTCGAATAATGTTTGGGTTTTGGCATTTGCGCTTTGCACAAAAGGCAAGCATATTTTAATTCGACAATCTATCTACATTATTGGACAGTTCTGCTCTATTCATGTTAATTCATGTACCACAGCACACTATGGTTGCACACGCGATAGAACATTGTATGCAATATATTCACTGCTGTAATTTGGATATTGTCACGGCTTGCTTCATCAAGTTCATAAGTAGACATACCTAACAGCAAATCACAGATTTGGGTAATAGGATCCTTTGAGATGAAGCGTAAATATATGTTTATTCCTGCTTGATCAAAAACAGTTGTCCATATGGCAGTTCTGAGATGCTCAGTTTTCGGACATGAGTATAGTATGTGTAGTTTGCTATTATTAACAAACATGTCACATTTAGGACACGTTTTACTTTTGCTAACACAAAATAATTTGTTTATAGTTGAAACAGCAGTATAACATTTAGGTTTTAATTTTTATTTAGTGCAGCAAAGACTATACATTTCAAGCATAGCGTGGCATATTTGTGTTTCCGCGGAACGTATTACGCATATTTGTTGTATATGGTAAGGTCTTGCACGGGTTGTTCACGGTGTTTTCTTTAAATCTCGAGTGTAAGCGTATTGAACGGTTCATTCTACTCGATGAGTTCGTGCATACAAAATCAACATTTTTATTTCTGAATTTTGACTGTGGTGATGCCCAACTTTTGATTTGACGTTGACATATGGGCACATATTTCCAGGGGTTTTCTATAGAAAATACTTGTTTAGCCCTGCTTTTATTCTAGGCGAGTCAAATCAAAAACACAGTATTCCGACGGAGAGTTATTTTTGAACATTATAGAAATATCGGAGCGTTGCGTGCGCCTGTTAGCGTGACAATGGAACTCATAATAATAGTATGCACGCACGAGCGTGTCTGACATATGAAGTTATTTACAAATATACTGTATTTAATAAAGAAATGCATAGTGCATAACCAGGTGTCAGACAGTACAATAAAAATACGCCGTCTATTCATTACGTTAGGGTTCGCCGTCTAGTCATTGCGTTAGGGTACGCCGTCTAGTCATTGCGTTAGGGTACGCCGTCTAGTCATTGCGTTAGGGTACGCCGTCTAGTCATTGCGTTAGGGTACGCCGTCTAGTCATTGCGTTAGGGTACGCCGTCTAGTCATTGCGTTAGGGTACCCCGTCTAGTCATTCCAATGGAATGTATTGTTATTATTGTTTAGTATAGAAAAGACACGCCGCTACCTTTGAAACGTTGGTGGTTGGTTAGAGTGTTTGTTTGTTTGTTTTACTGTATTGCAATGGAAACGACATATATACACAACTTGTGTACCACATATGGTCATTTACAGTATTGCAATGGAAACGACATATATACACAACTTGTGTACCACATACGGTCATTTACAGTATTGCAATGGAAACGACAACTATACACAACTTGTGTACCACATATGGCCATTTACTGTATTGCAATGGAAACGACATATATACACAACTTGTGTACCACATATGGTCATTTACAGTATTGGAATGGAAACGGCATATATACACAACTTGTGTACCACATACGGTCATTTACTGTATTGCAATGGAAACGACATATATACACAACTTGTGTACCACATATGGTCATTAAACAATATTGCAATGGAAACTACATATATACACAACTTGTGTACCACATATGGTCATTTACAGTATTGCAATGGAAACGTCATACATACACAACCTGTGTACAGCATACGGTCATTTACTGTATTGCAATGGAAACGACATATATACACAACTTGTGTACCGCATACGGTCATTTACTGTATTGCAATGGAAACGACATATATACACAACTTGTGTACCACATATGGTCATTTACAATATTGCAATGGAAACTACATATATACACAACTTGTGTACCACATATGGTCATTTACAGTATTGCAATGGAAATGTCATATATACACAACGTGTGTACCACATACGGTCATTTACAGTATTGCAATGGAAACGTCATACATACACAACTTGTGTACCACATACGGTCATTTACAACATTGGAATGGAAACGTCATATATACCCAACTTGTGTACCACATACGGTCATTTACAGTATTGCAATGGAAACGACATATATACACAACTTGTGTACCACATATGGTCATTTACTGTATTGCAATGGAAACGACATATATACACAACTTGTGTACCACATACGGTCATTTACAGTATTGCAATGGAAACGTCATACATACACAACTTGTGTACAGCATACGGTCATTTACTGTATTGCAATGGAAACGACATATATACACAACTTGTGTACCGCATACGGTCATTTACTGTATTGCAATGGAAACGACATATATACACAACTTGTGTACCACATATGGTCATTTACAATATTGCAATGGAAACTACATATATACACAACTTGTGTACCACATATGGTCATTTACAGTATTGCAATGGAAATGTCATATATACACAACTTGTGTACCACATACGGTCATTTACAGTATTGCAATGGAAACGTCATACATACACAACTTGTGTACCACATACGGTCATTTACAACATTGGAATGGAAACGTCATATATACCCAACTTGTGTACCACATATGGTCATTTACTGTATTGCAATGGAAACAACATATATACACAACTTGTGTACCACATATGGAATCAAATCGATCTGTGTTTCATTTATTGTCGCATGCACTACATTTATGCTGTTTAAAATGTTTGTGGATTGATGTGAATGTTAAAATATGAATCATTAACAGTTCCTAATAAAAATCAAATTTTAATCTATATTTAATTATTTGCCTTTTCTTTTATTCAATACTTATACATAGCATCTCGTATGAGAGTTGAGTGATGTTGGCATAAATGTTATTAAATTAACGTTCACAACTTACCTCTAGAAAATCAGTTTTATAAATTACAACCTCTCCGACACATTGAGTCGGTGTATCGTTGGCATCATACAATCGACATAAGTTCATAGTTTTCCGATAACTTATGGATATGCACCCCTCTCTTTGTGAGCATGCGTTCTTACAATCAACTAGTGATATTCTAGCCATAATTGCTAATGGTTGAATAGTCATGCATTTATTCCAGTACAATTTCTTTGCGACATGTGCTTGCAATATGTGTACATCTAGCATCACCACGATAAACAAATAACTAAACATAATGAGAGAGTAGCTGATTATTATCTAAATTGACTATTTATGTAGCAATTCAAACCCACAAGAACACTGTCCCGAGTAATAGCAATTCCAGCACTTGTCCTTTTTCACCAACACTGTCACGTTGTTAACAGACGATATTGGAACCTTGCTACAAAGTCCAGGAAACCATAAGTTCATGGTAAACTTCTGAGTTGTAAATATAATCGTTAATGGAAGTTGCAGTTACACTACATGTATACCAAATCACAATATTAAATCACAATACACCGGTACGTCCTTTTAGACAATTAATTGTGGACTGACATAAAATGTCAACTCCACAGTTCAGTTGATTACATTATGTGTCACCTTTTAGCTAAGGTTCTGTTGAATATGTTCAACATCCACAGCACATTGGACACGAAAGAAAGACCGTTGTAATCATATAAGCATCGTTCCATAACGAATACCGGAGCTTTTAATCTGTAATATAAATAATGCATAACAGCACCATTGGGTTTCAATATTTATCGGATTTGGAAAATAGCAAGTCCGTGTATTTTACATGTACTCCATTCAGTGACTGGAACAAATTGTATACTGATACAAAGAGGCACCAATCGGATGGTGCTCATAGATAATGTGTTGTTTTAGCAGAATACTTTATAGATGTCAAGATGGGGAGCAAGGACTCCATTGTACTGCCGAGCAGATAAGCGAACAATAGGGACGAAGTAAGAACAAGGAGTTGATTAACTTTGCTGATATATTCAACTTTATTTTGTGGTAAAACACTGAAAATGCCATTCAATAAATCAAATTATGTTACCAATAACGAGTGTAGATCCATATTTTATAACAATATGATGAGCTTTATAGTGTAGATCCATATTTTATAAAATCATAATATTATAAATATATACTGGACTTGAATTGAAAACCGATACAAGCACAAATAATGCTTATATGAAGTCCTTTCGGATAAGCAGACCTTGTTAGAGCAGTTGGGTTCGTTGTAAAATTATAAACATGTTGCTTTGTTAACAGCTTAACTATATAATACTATATACAACTATATAATACTATATACAACTATATAATACTATATACAACTACATAATACTATATACAACTATATAATACTATATACTACTATATAATACTATAAACAACTATATAATACTATATACAACTATATAATACCATATACAACTATATAATACCATATAAAACTATATAATACTATATACAACTATATAATACTATATACAACTATATAATACTATATAAAACTATATAATACTATATACAACTATATAATACTATATACAACTACACAATACTATATACAACAATATAATACTATATACAACTATATACTACTATATACAACTATATAATACTATATACAACTATATAATACTATATACAATTATATAATACTATATACAACTATATAATACTATAGACATCTATATAATACTGCTGATATTGTTTTATTTGAACTATTAATCCAAACTTATTATTGAGTCTAAAGGAAACGCATTGATATGCAATATTTTAATATTATGTTAAAGTCGAACGGAATGACTGTTTTATGTTCACCTACTTGGTTTAATAAAATCATATAGTCCACTATGCAAGTTATATATTATTAATTCTGTATCTATATTCAGATTAATTCTGAAACAATATCGGAATCAGAAGAAAGTAATGGAACCGAGGATTATTCTATTGAAGAAATGGGCAGATTGAAGGATCAAGGATGCATGTCTCTGAATCAATCATCACTGGTGGTCATGAGTACGAACCCCGCTCTGGCCGTGTCTCATTTATGTGAACCAGTTGGCAGTTTCTTACCGAGTTGATGCACCAAGTACTTGTTATTCGCTGGCCCAGAGAAGGTGGTGCTAGGTAATCTGTCCGCCGATGAAATAGCCCTAATTGATGCTGGTACATGCGTAAAGCCCAGACCAATCAACTCTGAATCAAGAGAGCACAGGTATAGTCCCACTTCCTAACATTATAGTGATGACAATGCTGGACTACTCCGTAGTTATATGCAGAGTATATGAGGAATTATATGCCAAGTAAATGCGGGGTTATATGCGAAGTATTGGGGAGTTATATGCGAAGTATTTGCGGGGTTATATGTGAAGTATTTGCGGTGTTATATGCGAAGTATTTGCGGGGTTATATGCGAAGTATTTGCGGGGTTATATGCGAAGTATTTGCGGGGTTATGTGCGAAGTATTTGCGGCGTTATATGCGAAGTATTGCGGTGTTATATGCGAAGTATTTGCGGGGTTATATGCGAAGTATTTGCGGCGTTATATGCGAAGTATTTGCGGTGTTATATGCGAAGTATTTGCGGGGTTATATGCGAAGTATTTGCGGGGTTATATGCGAAGTATTTGCGGGTTATGTGCGAAGTATTTGCGGCGTTATATGCGAAGTATTTGCGGGGTTATGTGCGAAGTATTTGCGGCGTTATATGCGAAGAATTGCGGGGTTATATGCGAAGTATTTGCGGCGTTATATGCGAAGTATTTGCGGGTTATATGCGAAGTATTTGCGGGGTATATGCGAAGTATTTGCGGGGTTATGTGCGAAGTATTTGCGGCGTTATATGCGAAGTATTGCGGTGTTATATGCGAAGTATTTGCGGGGTTATATGCGAAGTATTTGCGGCGTTATATGCGAAGTATTTGCGGTGTTATATGCGAAGTATTTGCGGGGTTATATGCGAAGTATTTGCGGGGTTATATGCGAAGTATTTGCGGGGTTATGTGCGAAGTATTTGCGGCGTTATATGCGAAGTATTTGCGGGGTTATGTGCGAAGTATTTGCGGCGTTATATGCGAAGAATTTGCGGGGTTATATGCGAAGTATTTGCGGCGTTATATGCGAAGTATTTGCGGCGTTATATGCGAAGTATTTGCGGGGTTATGTGCGAAGTATTTGCGGCGTTATATGCGAAGTATATGCGGAGTTATGTGCGAAGTATTTGCGGGTTTATATGCGAAGTATTTGCGGTGTTATATGCGAAGTATTTGCGGAGTTATATGCGAAGTAATTGCGGCGTTATATGCGAAGTATTTGCGGGTTTATATGCGAAGTATTTGCGGAGTTATGTGCGAAGCATTAGGCGCGTATTTGCGGATTATTAGACACGTATATGCGGATTATAAGACACGTATTTGCGTTTATACGACACGTATTTGTGGATTATACGACACGTATATGCGGATTATAAGACACGTATTTGCGTATTATACGACACGTATTTGTGGATTATACGACACGTATTTGCGTATTATACGACACGTATTTGCGGATTATAAGAGAGGTATTTGCGGATTATAAGACACGTATATGCGGGTTATAAGACACGTATATGCGGATTATAAGACACGTATATGCGGATTATAAGACACGTATATGCGGGTTATAAGACAAGTATATGCGGATTATAAGAGAAGTATATGCGGATTATAAGACACGTATATGCGGATTATAAGACACGTATATGCGGATTATAAGAGAAGTATATGCGGATTATGAGACACGTATATGCGGGTTATAAGACACGTATATGCGGGTTATAAGGCACGTATATGCGGATTATAAGACACGTATATGCGGATTATAAGACACGTATATGCGGATTATAAGACACGTATATGCGGATTATAAGAGAAGTATATGCGGATTATGAGACACGTATATGCGGGTTATAAGACACGTATATGCGGGTTATAAGGCACGTATATGCGGATTATAAGACACGTATATGCGGATTATAAGACACGTATATGCGGATTATAAGACACGTATATGCGGATTATAAGACACGTATATGCGGATTATATGACACGTATATGCGGGTTATAAGACACGTATATGCGGGTTATAAGACACGTATATGCGGATTATAAGACACGTATATGCGGATTATAAGACACGTATATGCGGATTATAAGACACGTATATGCGGATTATAAGACACGTATATGCGGATTATAAGACACGTATATGCGGATTATGAGACACGTATATGCGGGTTATAAGACACGTATATGCGGGTTATAAGACACGTATATGCGGATTATAAGACACGTATATGCGGATTATAAGACACGTATATGCTGATTATAAGAGAAGTATATGCGGATTATAAGACACGTATATGCGGGTTATAAGACACGTATATGCGGGTTATAAGGCACGTATATGCGGATTATAAGACACGTATATGCGGATTATAAGACACGTATATGCGGATTATAAGACACGTATATGCGGATTATAAGAGAAGTATATGCGGATTATTAGACACGTATATGCGGGTTATAAGACACGTATATGCGGGTTATAAGGCACGTATATGCGGATTATAAGACACGTATATGCGGATTATAAGACACGTATATGCGGATTATAAGACACGTATATGCGGATTATTAGACAAGTATATGCGGATTATAAGACACGTATATGCGGGTTATAAGACACGTATATGCGGATTATAAGACACGTATTTGCGGGTTATAAGACACGTATATACGGGTTATAAGACATGTATATGCGGATTATAGGACACGTATTTGCGGGTTATAAGATACGTATATACGGGTTATAAGACAGGTATATGCGGATTATTGGACACGTATATGCGGATTATTGGACACGTATATGCGGATTATAGGACACGTATTTGCGGGTTATAGTACACGTATATGCGGGTTATAGGACACGTGTATGCGGGTTATAGGACACGTATATACGGGTTATAGGACACGTATATGCTGGTTATAAGACACGTATATGCGGCCCGTATTTGCGGGTTATAGGACACGTATTTGCGGGTTATAAGACACGTGTATGCGGATTATATGACACGTATTTGCGGGTTATAGGACACGTGTATGCGGGTTATAGGACACTAATATGCGGGTTATAGGACACGTGTATGCGGGTTATACGACACGTATTTGCGGGTTATAGGACACGTATGTGCGGGTCATAGGACACGTATATGCGGGTTATAGGACACGTGTATGCGGGTTATAGGACACGTATTTGCGGGTTATAGGACACGTATGTGCGGGTTATAGGACACGTATATGCGGGTTATAGGACACGTATTTGCGGATTATAAGACATATATATGCGGGTTATAGGACACGTATATGCGGGTTATAGTACACGTATATGCGGGTTACCAGGCACTTACATAGTATACTCAAACTCGCTTTCCTTCCACCATTGATGGAACGAATCCATAATACCGGTTCTCTGTCAATGACAAGACAAGACGTTGACGATTCAATAGCTCTACTATTGTGCCAACGTGCTGCTACACAGAATATCGTTTTGAGAGTAATAAACAAACACGCATTAGCAATCATTTCCTCCCTCTCTCTCAGAGAACACCTATTTTCGAAGTACTCATTATGCCGGTACGGCGAATATGAAACTACTGACCATTATCTGGTACACTGTACATTGCGCTCTATTTCAAGACAAGCATGATATGTTACAATGGTACGAAACAATTACAACTCCTAGGTTAATAGATGGCGACGTAACTCTGGGTGATCGTGAAACAATTACCAATCCTATGTTAATAGATGGCGACGTAACTCTGGGTGATCGTGAAACAATTACCACTACTAGGTTAATAGATGGCGATGTAACTATGGGTGATCGTGGCAATCTATAATATATGGCGATGTAAAAAGTACAATAAATCAATGTCGGGTTGAAAAAATAAACTGAACATACATTTCACTGATAGTTCGGAAACGGATGATTGTGTTCTTTTTAACAAATACCTACACAACCACACACTACGTGATGTTACATGTGTGAATGTATGTGTGGATTATTGGATATGTAGACCTACTTATTCGTAAACAATGTATCAATAAACCATTACACAGGTTATAGTGTCCACTTATTTTTTATAATATAGCCGTCAAACCAACCATCAAGTAAAGCACATGTTCGCACATCAAAACGTTATGCTGAACTATACCTGCATAATTGCATAGACGTTCTCTCTAGCCTTTTCATCTTTGTCGGGTCGTCCTGCAGAGTTTCAAGAGCATGTACAACAACTGGAAACGCATTTGTGAAAGTGGTCAAATAATAATCCATCTGGTTTCACAGAGCGTTTTCAACTTGTCAGCAAATTTAGATGATTCGCGGAGTAGCCAAATGTGAACGCAATATCTTGACCGTCTTCATCATAGTACGAATGCAATGAAGTATGTACAAGTGCCACGTTGAGGCAGCTGTATTTAAAATGCATGTAGTTGGCAAGGGGCGCTCGCTGTCGTATCGGAATTGGACACCATTGTACTTAACAGCCATATTACTTGCCCCGACGAAGCCCTCTCAATCTTAGAATATCCAGGCCACAGTCATGTATGTGCTTCATAATAGGTTATGCCTAGTCCACTCCGTTGATTGAATGGCATGCTACAAAACATATGAACTCCTCACATAATGCATGATTACCACCTGCGCATGCAAGGTATCGTACACAGATAGACAGTTGCTCCTTTGTGAAACAATACCTAGTACTTAAATTAAAACCTTTGGGTCGAACACAAGTGGCCGAGTGGCCAAGTCCGCGAGTCAAACACAAGTTTTCACAACTTTTGTTAATGGCAATGACATCCCTTTTGACCAGTACACGCGCGTAATTTACACGTCGTGAGATTGGCAATTACTATT
>JABXNX010000643.1:0-14977 GCA_014843695.1 Archivesica marissinica | reverse complement strand
ACTAATTGGGTCACGCATGACCGTTTTTCTCTAAAACCATGCTGCAAATGGTACAGAATACTGTGGTTAGTGAAGTGTTTTACTATGGAGGAGTAACTAAGTACTAATAACTAAGTATATGTTCTAGAACCTTACATAGTCAGTGAGATAGGCCTATAGTTGGCGGGTTGTGACTTGTCCCCTTTTTTGTAAATGGGAGCAACATTTGCTGACTTCCATTGGGCCGGCAGTAGTCTTTTGTTGAGGGGAGGGAGGCCAGTCCAATGCCATGCGTTAATATAGTTAATATGGTGCGTGTGACTAGTGAACTAGTCTCCTTGTTCTTTTAAAGGCAAATACGACATTCTGGTACCGTGTTGATCTAGGTATATATGACAGTCTGGTACCGTGTTGATCTAGTCTAATGTGGCAGTCTGGTACCGTGTTGATCTAGGTATATATGACAGTCTGGTACCGTGTTGATCTAGTCTAATGTGGCAGTCTGGTACCGTGTTGATCTAGTTTAATACGACAGTCTGGTACCGTGTTGATCTAGTCTCCTCCGGTTCTTTTAAAGGCAAATACGACAGTGGTACCGTGTTGATCTCGGCAATATGACAGTCTGGTACGGTGTTGATGCAAATACGACAGTCTGGTACCGTGTTGATCTAGGCAAATACAACAGTCTGGTACCCTGTTGATCTAGGCATATACGACAGTCTGGTACCGTGTTGATCTAGTCTCCTCTGGTTCTTTTATTAGTTGATATTAAAGTGTTTAGCATGGTCCAATAACTGAGTGCAAATCCGTATGAGTTGATATTAAAGTGTTTATTATGGTCCAATAACTGAGGGGAAATCTGTATTAGTTGATATTAAAGTGTTTAGTATGGTCCAATAACTGAGGGGAAATCTATATAACTGGGGGGGGATCTGTGTTAGTTGATACTCGCTTGTATGTACTATTGTATTGTTCTAAATTGTATAGACGCGACCTACTTATGTGCATTATGTCCTCTGTATGTCATACGACTATCGTATGTTTTCGTTATATAGTTAGTTCAATGATTTCATTGAAATATAGCTATATATAGACTGTAACAGTGGGTAGTTTCAACTATCTACATATTCG
Source organism: Archivesica marissinica (assembly GCA_014843695.1). Taxonomy (NCBI): domain Eukaryota; kingdom Metazoa; phylum Mollusca; class Bivalvia; order Venerida; family Vesicomyidae; genus Archivesica; species Archivesica marissinica. The sequence continues at coordinate 13,867 of JABXNX010000643.1, read as the reverse complement.
TGTCTTTGTATGAAATCACTCAATCGTTAACAGGAAGATATATATGTGAAACGAAAAGTAGTGAAAAGAATTCTTGTTAGTTAAAGATTCAGAATAAATTTACATTTATGGTTGTCACGTATGATATCTATGCATAATCAGCAGTGTTCAGTTGTTGCCTTCAAAACAACGCATTTTAACAACATTTTGTGGACTAATTATATATAGAACAAGGTAACTCTGTATTATATGATGGATAGTATTAAACGGCTGCTGTCAAATAAACATACAAATAAACACCAGATAAATATACAATTAATCACCAAATAAACATACAAATAAACACCATATAAACATACAATTAATCACCAAATAAACACACAAATAAACACCATATAAATATACAATTAATCACCACAAAAACATACAAATAAACACCAAATAAACATACAATTAATCACCAAATAAATATACAAATAAACACCAAATAAACATACAATTAATCACCAAATAAACATACAATTAATCACCAAATAAACACACAAATAAACACCAAATAAACATACAATTAATCACCAAATAAACATACAATTAATCACCAAATAAACACACAAATCAACACCAAATAAACATACAATTAATCACCAAATAAACATACAATTAATCACCAAATAAACATACAATTAATTACCAAATAAACATACAATTAATTACCAAATAAACATACAATTAATCACCAGATAAACATACAATTAATTACCAGATAAACATACAATAAACCACCAAATAAACATACAATTAATTACCAAATAAACATACAATTAATTACCAAATAAACATACAATAAACCACCAAATAAACATACAATTAATTACCAAATAAACATACAATTAATCACCAAATAAACATACAATTAATCACCAAATATACAAACAATTAATTACCAAATAAACATACAATTAATCACCAGATAAACATACAATTAATCACCAAATAAACATATAATTAATCAACAAATCCACATACAATTAATCACCAGATAAACATACAATTAATCACCAGATAAACATACAATTAATCACCAAATAAACATACAATTAATCACCAGATAAACATACACTTAATCACCAAATAAACATACAATTAACCACCAAATAAACATACAATTAATCACCAGATAAACATACAATTAATCACCAGATAAACATACAATTAATCACCAGATAAACATACAATTAATCACCAGATAAACATACAATTAATCACCAGATAAACATACAATTAATCACCAGAAAAACATACAATTAATCACCAGAAAAACATACAATTAATCACCAGATAAACATACAATTAATCACCAGATAAACATACAATTAATTACCAGATAAACATACAATTAATTACCAGATAAACATACAATTAATCACCAGATAAACATACAATAAACCACCAAAACACAATTAATCAACAACAGTGACATTTATTCACTCTATGTCAGTTTACTGGTCATACAGCTAAACAACAACAGTGACATTTATTCACTATATGTCAGTTTACTGGTCATACAGCTAAACAACAACAGTGACATTTATTCACTATGTCAGTTTACTGGTCATACAGCTAAACAACAACAGTGACATTTATTCACTATGTCAGTTTACTGGTCATACAGCTAAACAACAACTGTGACATTTATTCACTGTATATGTCAGTTTACTGGTCATACAGCTAAACAACAACTGTGACATTTATTCACTCTATATGTCAGTTTACTGGTCATACAGCTAAACAACAACTGTGACATTTATTCACTATGTCAGTTTACTGGTTATACAGCTAAACAACAACAGTGACATTTATTCACTATGTCCGTTTACTGGTCATACAGCTAAACAACAACAGTGACATTTATTCACTATGTCCGTTTACTGGTTATACAGCTAAACAACAACAGTGACATTTATTCACTCTATATGTCAGCTTACTGGTCATACAGCTAAACAACAACAGTGACATTTATTCACTATGTCAGTTTACTGGTCATACAGCTAAACAACAACTGTGACATTTATTCACTGTACATGTCAGTTTACTGGTCATACAGCTAAACAACAACTGTGACATTTATTCACTCTGTGCCAGTTTACTGGTCATACAGCTAAACAACAACTGTGACATTTATTCACTTTATATGTCAGTTTACTGGTCATACAGCTAAACAACAACTGTGACATTTATTCACTTTATATGTCAGTTTACTGGTCATACAGCTAAACAACAACAGTGACATTTATTCACTCTATGTGTCAGTTTACTGGTCATACAGCTAAACAACAACAGTGACATTTATTCACTCTATGTGTCAGTTTACTGGTTATACAGCTAAACAACAACAGTGACATTTATTCACTCTATGTGTCAGTTTACTGGTCATACAGCTAAACAACAACAGTGACATTTATTCACTATATGTCAGTTTACTGGTCATACAGCTAAACAACAACAGTGACATTTATTCACTCTACATGTCAGTTTACTGGTCATACAGCTAAACAACAACAGTGACATTTATTCACTCTATATGTCAGTTTACTGGTCATACAGCTAAACAACAACAGTGACATTTATTCACTCTATATGTCAGTTTACTGGTCATACAGCTAAACAACAACAGTGACATTTATTCACTCTATATGTCAGTTTACTGGTCATACAGCTAAACAACAACTGTGACATTTATTCACTCTGTGTCAGTTTACTGGTCATACAGCTAAACAACAACTGTGACATTTATTCACTATATGTGTCAGTTTACTGGTCATACAGCTAAACAACAACAGTGACATTTATTCACTCTATGTGTCAGTTTACTGGTTATACAGCTAAACAACAACAGTGACATTTATTCACTCTATGTGTCAGTTTACTGGTTATACAGCTAAACAACAACAGTGACATTTATTCACTCTATGTCCGTTTACTGGTCATACAGCTAAACAACAACAGTGACATTTATTCACTCTATGTCCATTTACTGGTCATACAGCTAAACAACAACAGTGACATTTATTCACTCTATGTGTCAGTTTACTGGTCATACAGCTAAACAACAACAGTGACATTTATTCACTCTATGTCCGTTTACTGGTCATACAGCTAAACAACAACAGTGACATTTATTCACTCTATATGTCAGTTTACTGGTCATACAGCTAAACAACAACAGTGACATTTATTCACTCTATATGTCAGTTTACTGGTTATACAGCTAAACAACAACAGTGACATTTATTCACTCTATATGTCAGTTTACTGGTCATACAGCTAAACAACAACAGTGACATTTATTCACTATATGTCAGTTTACTGGTCATACAGCTAAACAACAACTGTGACATTTATTCACTCTATATGTCAGTTTACTGGTCATACAGCTAAACAACAACAGTGACATTTATTCACTCTATATGTCAGTTTACTGGTCATACAGCTAAACAACAACAGTGACATTTATTCACTCTATATGTCAGTTTACTGGTCATACAGCTAAACAACAACAGTGACATTTATTCACTCTATATGTCCGTTTACTGGTCATACAGCTAAACAACAACAGTGACATTTATTCACTCTATATGTCAGTTTACTGGTCATACAGCTAAACAACAACAGTGACATTTATTCACTCTATATGTCCGTTTACTGGTCATAGAGCTAAACAACAACAGTGACATTTATTTACTCTATATGTTAGTTTACTGGTCATACAGCTAAACAACAACAGTGACATTTATTCACTCTCTGTGTCAGTTTACTGGTCATACAGCTAAACAACAACTGTGACATTTATTCACTCTATATGTCCGTTTACTGGTCATACAGCTAAACAACAACTGTGACATTTATTCACTCTCTGTCCGTTTACTGGTCATATAGCTAAACAACAACAGTGACATTTATTCACTCTATATGTCCGTTTACTGGTCATATAGCTAAACAACAACAGTGACTTTTATTCACTCTATGTGTCCGTTTACTGGTCACACAGCTAAACAACAATTAAAGTTGAATTTAGAAACTACCTACATTTTTATATAACTGCATTCTAAATGTTAGTTGAGTTTATATAACTGCATTCGAAATGTTAGTTGAGCTTAGAAACTACCTAAATAGTTTATATAACTGCATTCTAAATGTTAGTTGAGTTTATATAACTGCATTCTAAATGTTAGTTGAGTTTATATAACTGCATTCTAAATGTTAGTTGAGTTTATATAACTGCATTCTAAATGTTAGTTGAGTTTATATAACTGCATTCGAAATGTTAGTTGAGTTTATATAACTGCATTCGAAATGTTAGTTGAGCTTAGAAACTACCTAAATAGTTTATATAACTGCATTCTAAATGTTAGTTGAGCTTAGAAACTACCTAAATCGTTTATATAACTGCATTCTAAATGTTAGTTGAGCTTAGAAACTACCTAAATCGTCTATATAACTGCATTCTAAATGTTAGTTGAGCTTGAATATTCTCCGGATCTATTTAGTACCTATAATATTGTGCATATTGACTCGTCCTTTATGCAACTATGAATTAGACATAATGATGACTCGGAGTTTTGTATACATAATAGGTGTCCATAAACCTGTAATACCCGTAACAATGAAGTATACGTTATAAAATTATAATATTTGTGTACAAATCCATATTTCTCTATGCACATACCTGCCAACTTCTGGCGGCCCTAAGAGGGAGATTTGACTTTTAAGAGGATATTGGGTCATAAGAGGGAGATTTGACTTTCTTAAGAGGGATATTGGGGTCTATAAGAGGGAGATTTGACTTTCTTAAGAGGGATATTGGGGTCTATAAGAGGGAGATTTGACTTTCTTAAGAGGGATATTGGGGTCTATAAGAGGGAGATTTGACTTTGTTAAGAGGGATATTGGGGTCTATAAGAGGGAGATTTGACTTTGTTAAGAGGGATATTGGGGTCTATAAGAGGGAGATTTGACTTTGTTAAGAGGGATATTGGTGTCTATAAGAGGGAGATTTGACTTTGTTAAGAGGGATATTGGGGTCTATAAGAGGGAGATTTGACTTTCTTAAGAGGGATATTGGGGTCTATAAGAGGGAGATTTGACTTTCTTAAGAGGGATATTGGGGTCTATAAGAGGGAGATTTGACTTTCTTAAGAGGGATATTGGGGTCTATAAGAGGGAGATTTGACTTTGTTAAGAGGGATATTGGTGTCTATAAGAGGGAGATTTGACTTTGTTAAGAGGGATATTGGTGTCTATAAGAGGGAGATTTGACTTTCTTAAGAGGGATATTGGGGTCTATAAGAGGGGGATTTGACATTCTTAAGAGGGATATTGGGGTCTATAAGAGGGAGATTTGACTTTCTTAAGAGGGATATTGGGGTCTATAAGAGGGAGATTTGACTTTGTTAAGAGGGATATTGGGGTCTATAAGAGGGAGATTTGACTTTGTTAAGAGGGATATTGGGGTCTATAAGAGGGAGATTTGACTTTGTTAAGAGGGATATTGGGGTCTATAAGAGGGAGATTTGACTTTCTTAAGAGGGATATTGGGGTCTATAAGAGGGAGATTTGACTTTCTTAAGAGGGATATTGGGGTCTATAAGAGGGAGATTTGACTTTCTTAAGAGGGATATTGGGGTCTATAAGAGGGAGATTTGACTTTCTTAAGAAGGATATTGGGGTCTATAAGAGGGAGATTTGACTTTCTTAAGAGGGATATTGGGGTCTATAAGAGGGAGATTTGACTTTCTTAAGAAGGATATTGGGGTCTATAAGAGGGAGATTTGTTCGCAGATGTTTTCTCATGCATAATATCATTTAACGCTTCCAACACCAAGTAACTGACGTGGACTTGTTCATGATATTTTTAGACCAAAAAGTAATAAGAAAATTACATACATGTACATTTGGACCAGAATGAGTATTTTTTCTAAAAATAGTAATATTACTGACAAAGAGTGAAGATCCTGGTGAGATGGCTCACCTGGATGTACACTTTTTGGAAGCCTATTTAAACGTCTGTGTGTTGAAAGGGTTATATTAGTGTTTTCATGGAAACCGGACCAATGAATGGCTGGAGACTGGTCACTACCAGGACACTTCTCAATATTACCGAATTGCAAGGTCCACGATATAGCATCACGTGATCTTTAGCATACTTCTCCATCTTAAAATGGAAATTGAAGTGTAGGACTTAATGGTTAGATTAGTTTATAAACATTTATTTTAGCTTGTTTCGCTGGACCATTATCTATCCCGATTAGTCAGGAAGTGTGGTTAATGTATACCGACTTTCCCATCAATACAATTACATTGTACTTTGGAAGTTTATAATTATGACAAAATATAATGTGGTCTTTGTATTAGGTCAAGACTGAAGTTCTGCACGTTACACAGTATAGTGTAGAACAGTATGTCTTAACGTTGGTAATCCAGGGATCGCAGGTTCGATCCCCCGTCTGACCCTAATAAAATTAACGGTCTTTCAGATGGAACGTTAAACCAAGGTCTTGTGTCGATGCTTTACACAGCGCGCGTAAAAGAACCAGAGGAGACTCTGGAATGGATCTCTGTCTGTATCATGCACTATCCTCCAAAATCTAAAATTACTAATCTCTTCAGGAGGCGTCGCTCATATGGGCAACCGGTAGCGACGATAAACAAACGTAAAACACACGAGCTAAATTAAATTTGTATAAACTAACCCCGACCCCCTATTCATTTCACATTGTATTACTGGCAGGCTGGCTACATGTATTTAATGAGAGACATCGGTCAGTTACTGCCCCTGAATACTCCCTTAAAGTATGTAGGTCCTCTTCAGTTGTTTCCTCTGTTTTTATCGTTGTTTCCATTGCACAACATGCTATCAAATTTCTTCCACCTTCTCATATTGTCATTATTATGTTACTATATCTCGACAAATATCCTACAGTATAGGACAATTTACATAAAATGCAACACTTTTACTATTGATTTACAGCGCATGATTGAGTGTATGACTGCATGGTACATATACATACACTGTGTATAATACACTGAGTGTGTATTTACCATAAACCCAACCATGTGCTGCTAGAATGTACATATAATATATAAATACACTGTGTATAATACACTGAGTGTGTATTTACCATAAACCCAACCATGCGCTGCTAGAATGTACATACAAGATATCGGTTATTAAGATATAGAATGTTATCAAGAGGTAGAACGTGACATATATTTATAGATTTGTGGGGCATTGAAGGACATAGATAAATGTTTTAGCAATATATTTAGTCTTAAAGTTTCCAATATAACCAAACACATTTGCAAATCTGTGTTCATTTCATCTCTAGCACGTATATCATATTATATAAAACTAAACATATATTATAATACTGTTATGTGGATTTAATTTATTCTGATTTAGAACGTTGTATTTATAGATCAAACATGGCAGTCTCGGGAAGAACACATAGCAGTGGTAGCGAAGAGTACGAAGAAAAATTGGAAAAATGCCAACATCATGATGAACAATGTAAATTCTATTGCCCTGTACATAAGGCAATTGGCTGTGGGGAGTGTATGGTTCTCAGCCATAAAACCTGTGCGGTAGAGTATATCCGTGCTATGGCTAGCAAATATAAAGAGAGCCAGGAATTTAAAGATATGGTGAAGTTGGAGGATGATTACATCAAAGAAGCACAACAACTTGTGTCTTCCGTGAACAATAACAAAACACAAGTTATGGGTAAATACGAACAGTTCGTCTCTGATGTTCAATGTTTCAGGGACGAGATCATAGCGCGAGTCAGCAAACTTGCTGATGAATTGATTGTGAATGCTGATAAATTAAAGCTCAAGAATAGAAATGATTTGGAGAATATTAAAAAGGAAACTGAATATTTAGGGCAACAAATGTCACAACTTCAGCAAAGAACGCAATCTCAGATTGACGAACCAATTAAACTCTTTACCAGTTCCATTGTGGATATACCCGAAATAAAACGCATCCACAAGCAGATGAAGACGTTGGAGATGAGAAACACAATTGATATGTATTGTTTCCAAAGAGATTCTACGTTGGAGCATTCTGTGAATGCTATAGGAATCATGCATACGACTGGTAAAGCAGTAATTCAACCAGGTAATATATCGCTCAGCATACCTTCCTCCAATATACACTTTGCTACGGATGTATCTGTATCTATTATCTGTATCGTTACGACGTGTGGCGCTTGACAACATAAGTCGAAAGTGAGATTGGACAGTTTATAAAACTGTTGGAGATCACTCATAATGCTCTCGACTGATGTACCACATGTTTGTATAATGTCCAGATGGTTCCAGTATATATTAGTTCTGATGTATCACATGTTTGTATAATGTCCAGATGGTTCCAGTATATATTAGTTCTGATGTACCACATGTTTGTATAATGTCCAGATGGTTCCAGTGTATATTAGTTCTGATGTACCACATGTTTGTATAATGTCCAGATGGTTCCGGTGTATATTAGTTCTGATGTACCACATGTTTGTATAATGTCCAGATGGTTCCAGTATATATTAGTTCTGATGTACCACATGTTTGTATAATGTCCAGATGGTTCCGGTGTATATTAGTTCTGATGTACCACATGTTTGTATAATGTCCAGATGGTTCCAGTATATATTAGTTCTGAGGTACCACATGTTTGTATAATGTCCAGATGGTTCCAGTATATATTAGTTCTGATGTACCACATGTTTGTATAATGTCCAGATGGTTCCGGTATATATTAGTTCTGATGTATCACATGTTTGTATAATGTCCAGATGGTTCCAGTATATATTAGGTCTGATGTACCACATGTTTGTATAATGTCCAGATGGTTCCAGTCTATATTAGTTCTGATGTACCACATGTTTGTATAATGTCCAGATGGTTCCAGTCTATATTAGTTCTGATGTACCACATGTTTGTATAATGCCCAGATGGTTCCAGTCTATATTAGTTCTGATGTACCACATGTTTGTATAATGTCCAGATGGTTCCGGTATATATTAGTTCTGATGTATCACATGTTTGTATAATGTCCAGATGGTTCCAGTATATATTAGGTCTGATGTACCACATGTTTGTATAATGTCCAGATGGTTCCAGTGTATATTAGTTCTGATGTACCACATGTTTGTATGATGTCCAGATGGTTCCAGTGTATATTAGTTCTGATGTACCACATGTTTGTATAATGTCCAGATGGTTCCAGTGAATATTAGTTCTGATGTACCACATGTTTGTATAATGTCCAGATGGTTCCAGTGTATATTAGTTCTGATGTACCACATGTTTGTATAATGTCCAGATGGTTCTGGTATATATTAGTTCTGATGTACCACATGTTTGTATAATGTCCAGATGGTTCCAGTGTATATTAGTTCTGATGTACCACATGTTTGTATGATGTCCAGATGGTTCCAGTGTATATTAGTTCTGATGTACCACATGTTTGTATAATGTCCAGATGGTTCCAGTGTATATTAGTTCTGATGTACCACATGTTTGTATAATGTCCAGATGGTTCCAGTGTATATTAGTTCTGATGTACCACATGTTTGTATAATGTCCAGATGGTTCCAGTGTATATTAGTTCTGATGTACCACATGTTTGTATAATGTCCAGATGGTTCTGGTGTATATTAGTTCTGATGTACCACATGTTTGTATAATGTCCAGATGGTTCCAGTATATATTAGTTCTGAGGTACCACATGTTTGTATAATGTCCAGATGGTTCCGGTATATATTAGTTCTGATGTACCACATGTTTGTATAATGTCCAGATGGTTCCGGTATATATTAGTTCTGATGTATCACATGTTTGTATAATGTCCAGATGGTTCCAGTATATATTAGGTCTGATGTACCACATGTTTGTATACTGTCCAGATGGTTCCAGTATATATTAGTTCTGATGTACCACATGTTTGTATAATGTCCAGATGGTTCCAGTATATATTAGTTCTGATGTACCACATGTTTGTATAATGTCCAGATGGTTCCAGTATATATTAGGTCTGATGTACCACATGTTTGTATAATGTCCAGATGGTTCCAGTATATATTAGATCTGATGTACCACATGTTTGTATAATGTCCAGATGGTTCCAGTCTATATTAGTTCTGATGTACCACATGTTTGTATAATGTCCAGATGGTTCCAGTATATATTAGTTCTGATGTACCACATGTTTGTATAATGTCCAGATGGTTCCAGTATATATTAGTTCTGATGTACCACATGTTTGTATAATGTCCAGATGGTTCCGGTGTATATTAGTTCTGATGTACCACATGTTTGTATAATGTCCAGATGGTTCCAGTCTATTAGTTCTGATGTACCACATGTTTGTATAATGTCCAGATGGTTCCAGTATATATTAGTTCTGATGTACCACATGTTTGTATAATGTCCAGATGGTTCCAGTCTATATTAGTTCTGATGTACCACATGTTTGTATAATGTCCAGATGGTTCCAGTATATATTAGTTCTGATGTACCACATGTTTGTATAATGTCCAGATGGTTCCGGTGTATATTAGTACTGATGTACCACATGTTTGTATAATGTCCAGATGGTTCCAGTATATATTAGTTCTGATGTACCACATGTTTGTATAATTTCCAGATGGTTCCAGTATATATTAGTTCTTGGAAAATATGATTGTTTATATTGTTCATCTTGCACTGGTTACAAGCACTTGTTTGTTATTGATCATTAACCACAGACCTCTAAATAGGCTTACAAAAAGTGTAGATCCAGATGAGCCGGCTCGTAACGAGCCGTCTCATCAGGATCTGCACTTTTTGCCAGTGATATGACTATTTTTAGACATAATTACCCATTTTGATAAATGAACTTGTCCAAATGTGATTTTCTGATTCATTTATTGGTTTATGAATATCATGGACCAGTCCATGTGAGTTACTTGGTGTTGAATGGGTTAAGGTATACATTAACAATAATGATTAAGGTATATATTAACTATGTACATAGCATTGATTCTACTTGTGTGTCTTATATGGGTAAGACAGTCTTGGGGTGGGAAATTCTGTACATATACGGTTCTTGAAACAATAATGATTAAGGTATATATTAACTATGTACATTGCTTTGATTCTACTTGTGTGTCTTATATGGGTAAGACAGTCTTGGGGTGGGAAATTCTGTACATATACGGTTCTTGAAACAATAAAGTTTAAGGTATATAGTAAATCATGCACATAATACACCGTGATTAGTTTAATAATATGTATACAACAGACTGTTTACACTACCTCAAAGTTTTCTATAAACATAGGCTCTAATCACATGCAAATTGTGCAGTGAATACAGTTTAATCATATGTATACAACAGACTGTTTATACTACCTCAAAGTTTTCTATAAACATAGGCTCTAATCACATGCAAAGTGTGCAGTGAATACAGTTTAATCATATGTATACAACAGACTGTTTATACTACCTCAAAGTTTTCTATAAACGTAGGCTCTAATCACATGCAAATTGTGCAGTGGGTACAGTGTAATCAGATTTCATTTGATATTTTACATTTACATTATATACATACATAATCATGACAAAGCAAAGAAAGAAGCAAAATGGGTTGGGCAACAAGTTCTAACAACATTAGTAAACTACTCTCCCAAAGAAGAATATTCAAATAATGAGTTTAGAGAAATAAATGAAGAAACAGAATACTGTAAAAGAAGAGTAAGTAGGGAATAAGATTCTGCCGGATAATTTGTCATCGTAGAAATGGAAATAATACTAGTATGTATATGCAATGTAATGGATGTGAGTATGATATGAAACTACAGGTACAATGTATACATATTTACTCAGCATCTGTTATTACAGGCATGTATTGGATGTGAGTACGATATGAAACTACAGGTACAATGTATACATATTTACTCAGCATCTGTTATTACAGACATGTAGTGGATGTGAGTATGATATGAAACTACAGGTACAATGTATACATATTTACCCAGCATCTGTTATTACAGACATGTATTGGATGTGAGTACGATATGAAACTACAGGTACAATGTATACATATTTACTCAGCATCTGTTATTACAGACATGTATTGGATGTGAGTACGATATGAAACAACCTGACTAGTACAATTTATACAAGGTCGATGGTTCTATCTGAAATAATATTCAATACTCAAAGGGGCACCCAGGATCTTCCTCTATCAATAATAGTCGCCATATAACCTAAATTGTTGATGCAACTTTAAACACCAAAAACAAATCGATTGTTTTGCTTTCTTTCAGACCTTACACAGGTAGTCCAACAAGCAGCTACAAACGTTCCACAAAATATTCCGCAACAGGATCAGCAGCCAAAACCTCAGGTAAGCAGTCCGTTTGTCAGTATCTAACTATTCTACCATAGTGGTGCAAGCTATGTGCATGTAAGTAGTACGTCGTCCGCCTCCGTGGTCGAGTGGTTAAGGTCGCTGACTTGTATACTACTGTAACCTATCATCACTGATGGTCACGGGTTCGATCCCCGCTCAGGCCGTGTCTCATTTATATGAAAAAGTTGGCAGTTTCTTACGGAGGTTGGTGCACCCAAGTACTGGTTAACCGCTGGAACCTGCCCAGGAAAGGTGTTGTTAAGTAAACTGCCCGCCGGCGATATAGCCCGAAGTGGTGCTGATGCAGGCGTAAAACTCGAAATATATGCTATGTGCATGTAAGCAGTATGTCTGTCAGTATCTAACTATTCTACCATAGTTGTGTATGCTACGTGCAGGTAAGCAGTTTGTCTGTCAGTATCTAACTATTCTACCATAGTTGTGTATGCTACGTGCAGGTAAGCAGTATGTCTGTCAGTATCTAACTATTCTACCATAGTTGTGTATGCTACGTGCAGGTAAGCAGTTTGTCTGTCAGTATCTGACTATTCTACCATAGTTGTGCAAGCTATGTGCAGGTAAGCAGTATGTCTGTCAGCATCTAACTATTCTACCGTAGTTGTGCAAGCTATGTGCAGGTAAGCAGTATGACTTGTCAGCATCTAACTATTCTACCGTAGTTGTGTATGCTACGTGCAGGTAAGCAGTATGTCTGTCAGTATCTAACTATTCTACCTGTAGTTGTGCAAGCTATGTGCAGGTAAGCAGTATGTCTGTCAGTATCTAACTATTCTACCATAGTTGTGCAAGCTACGTGCAGGTAAGCAGTTTGTCTGTCAGTATCTAACTATTCTATCGTAGTTGTGCAAGCTATGTGCAGGTAAGCAGTACGGCTGTCAGCATCTAACTATTCTACCGTAGTTGTGTATGCTATGTGCAGGTAAGCAGTATGACTTGTCAGCATCTAACTATTCTACCATAGTTGTGTATGCTACGTGCAGGTAAGCAGTATGTCTGTCAGCATCTAACTATTCTACCGTAGTTGTGCAAGCTATGTGCAGGTAAGCAGTATGACTTGTCAGCATCTAACTATTCTACCGTAGTTGTGTATGCTACGTGCAGGTAAGCAGTATGTCTGTCAGTATCTAACTATTCTATCGTAGTTGTGCAAGCTATGTGCAGGTAAGCAGTATGTCTGTCAGTATCTAACTATTCTACCATAGTTGTGTATGCTATGTGCAGGTAAGCAGTATGTCTGTCAGTATCTAACTATTCTACCGTAGTTGTGTATGCTACGTGCATGTAAGCAGTACGTTTGTCAGTATCTAACTTTTCTACCGTAGTTGTGTATGCTATGTGCAGGTAAGCAGTATGTCTGTCAGTATCTAACTATTCTACCGTAGTTGTGCAAGCTATGTGCAGGTAAGCAGTATGTCTGTCAG
>JABXNX010000642.1:0-14982 GCA_014843695.1 Archivesica marissinica | reverse complement strand
CCCCAAGTTCCCTGTTTCTCTAAAATCCCTGGCTGAAATGAAAGTACAGGATATGGCAGATACAGGTAGAGAGACCTCACACCCAACGTTTAGCTCACACGACCCTATGCCAGATATCGACATCTCTGTTAATGGCGTTGAGAAACTCCTCAAAAACCTCAACCCCATAAGGTTGCAGGACCAGACCAAATTAGACCAATAGTACTCAAAAACACCTGCAAAGAAATGGCCCCAATCCTATGTGAACTTTTCAAAAAGTCTCTGCAGACCAGTACCCTACCTGATATCTGGAAAATGGCAAATGTAGCCCCTATTTATAAAAAAGGCACAAAGTCCGACCCTGCAAACTACCGACCAATCTCTCTTACCTGTATCCTGTGCAAAACCCTGGAACACATTGTCTCATCTAGCGTAACAAAGCACTTCACACAAGCAAACCTCTTCTATGAACTACAACATGGTTTCCGAGAAAAAAGGTCATGTCAAACCCAACTCCTCGTGCTAATAGACGACATCCTCAAATCCATAAACCAGAGAAGTCAAGTTGACTTAATACTCCTCGACTTCTCAAAAGCCTTTGATATGGTCAACCATGAAAAGCTCCTGTATAAGCTACATTATTATGGCATAAGGGGTCAAACTCTCTCATGGATTAAAAGCTTCCTAAACAACAGGTCACAGTCCGTCGTAGTCAATGGCCCTAAGTCCAGTACCATACCAGTCTCCTCCGATGTCCCACAGGGTTCGGTCCTCGGACCACTCCTCTTTCTCATATACATCAATGACCTCCCAAATTTTGTCAAACACTAAAGTCCGCCTCTTCGCCGATGACACAGCTCTTTATCTTTCTCCGACTGTTTCTTCTCATTCCAGCCTACTACAGCAAGATTTACACCAGCTTGAACAATGGGAATCCAAATGGGAAATGAAATTCAATCCATCAAAGTGCCAGGTTATTCAGATCACCAAACGCAAACTAGTCATATCCACGAAATACCGTCTGCATAATACCTTCTTAGAAACTGTTTCTTCAGCAAAATACCTGGGAGTAACAATATCAAGTGATTTAAACTTTAACAAACACATAGACAACATCAGCAAAAAAGCAAGTCAAACATTGGGTTTTCTAAGACGAAACATCAAAGTACACTCAGAAAGGTTAACATCAACAGCATACAAGACACTGGTAAGGCCCCAGCTTGATTATAGCTCCACGGTTTGGTCACCGTATACGGCAGTTCTCATAGACCAGCTTGAGTCTGTACAGCGCAGAGCTGCCCGCTGGGCCAAACAAGACTACGGCCGAACGTCCAGTGTCACAGAAATGTTGAACTCCCTAAATTGGAGACGCCTTGACCTTCGTCGCATCGACCAAAGATTGGTTATGTTCCACAACATCCTCCATAACCAAGTTGCCATTCAAGCTGAAAACTACCTTACCCCAAATACAAGATCTTCCAGAACATCCCATTCCCAAGCATTCCGACAGATCCAAACAGTGACTGACTACCATAAATATTCCTTCTTTCCAAGAACCATTGTCCACTGGAATGCTTTGCCCCCAGATATTGTCACCTTGTCTGGCCCACAGTTCAGTCTGGCTGTAAGTCGGATTGAACATGTTTCTCCCTAAATAAACCTGCCCTGTTCTTAACCTGTTTTTAACCAACCTAACATCATTCTTTTATCATCTTTTATTTCATTTCTTACTAACATTCTTGTCTGTTGATGCGCGTCAAAGTCTAAGGTCCCCATCAGGGGTTTGACTAATAGGAAGATAGATAGATAGATAGACCCATTCCCAGAGTCTCCTCTGGTTCTTTTACGTGCACGGTGTACAGCACCGACACGAGACCTCGGTTTAAAGTCCCATCTGAAAGACTGTTAATTTTATTAGGGTCAGACGGGGGATCGAACCTGCGATCCCTGGATTACAGTCCAGCGTGTTACCACTGGACTACAGATCCGTCTGTATGCTTATTAATTGATAGCTCATTTATATAGCAAAACATCCATTGGATAATCTGTAGAATATGTGTAGAGATTTAATAATTTAATAAATTATACGACGAGAAAGTGGATGAAATTGATAGCATGTTGTGCAAAGGAAACAACATAACATTAACATGTAATAATACACGGTGGAAGTCGTATTAGCACAGTGGATGCGCGTTCGTTTCAGGTACGAAAGGTCCGAAGTTCGAGCCCCCGCTGGATCCGTTACGATTGTACCCTTAGGCAAGGCATTTAAATTCCACGTTGCCTCTTCTCTCTACCTCGTGACGTTGGATTCCATCAGGAATGAGGTCTCGAGAGTGATTAATATAAGTTGTAAGAACTTGTTTCGCAATCGATCTAAAATAAATTTGTATATGGAGAAGGCTACAAACATAAATAAAGTCTTAAAACAAAACCCTAATATTAAGAATTCAAGCAAGAATACATCCAGACATTGTATGTTTTATATAAACAACATTTGCAATAACGTACATGCACGCAGCAAGCCCGGAAATCAATGATAGTAGATTAACTATACCTATTATGTTGGAATGAGATAAAACGAAGACACGGCTAGGGTGTCAGCTTCAATACATACTCAATAAACATGACACGGAAGAATCAACGCGACAATGATGATGATTGAGCTTATTTACCCTCGCCTCCGGCGAACCATATGGGCGAGCGTTCAACGCGACAATGTCTTGCAATTTAGACATACGGCATGTGCGGTTATTTCCTACGCATCAGAACTACATTAGTGAGTGGCCCTCCCCAACAAATAAATTAAGAACAACAGAATGTAAGTGGCGTAGTTAGTGCTGAAAACATGTACATAATGCATTTTACAAGATTTAATATAGTTAGTCTGTGAATATTCAAAGAAATGTGCTAGTTTGCTCAATCCACCGTCTGGTTTCCCAGGAATTGCACCCCAGGACCAATCCCAAACCTGACTGAAAACGAGAACATATTGGAGAGTTACAAACTGAAATAGCGTCAGTATATATTAACCCATTCAACACCAAGTAACTCACATGGACTGGTTCATGATATTCTTAAACCAATAAATGAATCAGAAAATCACATTTGGACAAGTTCATTTATCAAAATGGGTAATTATGTCTAAAAATAGTAATATTACTGGCAAAAAGTGCAGATCCTGATGAGACGGCTCGTCACGAGCCGGCTCATCTGGATCTACACTTTTTGTAAGCCTATTTAGAGGTATGTGGTGTTGAAAGGGTTAAATAAAAGTAATCAGTTAAAACGATGTGTTTGTTTATGTGTTTGTTTAATAAATGTAAATTGTGAAGCGCAATAGAATAATATTTAATTTTATTAAAATCGTTTATTTATATTGTAACAGTTGACCCGATCTGTAGCATGCAACGCTTCCCAAATATTTCGTTTCATTTCATCGTTTGTATTCGTAGCAGTGAGTCTAAAATTATTGTGAAAGCTGCAATTTCTGGGCGGTCTGTCAGTCCATTTGGCGAATCCTTTATTGTTCAATACTTTCATTCCAATTGCGGTCCGAATTATCCCTGTAAAATAAATTTAGATTAGCATTATTCGGATTTCAATTGAGGACTTTTGTTCGAGTTGTACCGTTAATCAGTTAGAATTTAGTATCTGTTTCTTTCGTTATTTACATGGTTTTATAGTTGGATGAGACCATGGTTTAAAGTCTCATCTGAAACACATATTTATTATTAGTGTCAGGCGGGGGATAGAACCTGGTTCAGATTCTCATTCAGAACAGACTCTCGCGTGGAACAGACCACCTCGCGTAGAACAGACTCTCGTGTAGAACAGACCCCCTCGCGTAGAACAGACCCCTCGCATAGAACAGACCCCTCGCGTAGAACAGACTCGAGTAGAACAGACTCTCACGTAGAACAGACCCCTCGCATAGAACAGACTCGCGTAGAACAGATACCTCGCGTAGAACAGACACCTCGCGTAGAACAGACTCTCACGTAGAACAGACTCTCGCATAGAACAGACCCCTCGCGTAGAACAGACCCCTCGCATAGAACAGACACCTCGCGTAAAACAGACTCACGTAGAACAGACCCCCTCGCATAGAACAGACTCTCACGTAGAACAGACTCTCACGTAGAACAGACCCTCATAGAACAGACTCTCACGTAGAACAGACCCTCGCGTAGAACAGACCCCTCGCGTAGAACAGACCCCTCGCGTAGAACAGACTCTCACGTAGAACAGACTCTCACGTAGAACAGACCCCTCGCGTAGAACAGACTCTCACGTAGAACAGACCCCTCGCGTAGAACAGACCCTCGCGTAGAACAGACTCTCGCTAGAACAGACCCTCGCGTAGAACAGACTCTCACGTAGAACAGACCCCTCGCGTAGAACAGACTCTCACGTAGAACAGACTCTCACGTAGAACAGACCCCTCGCGTAGAACAGACACCTCGCGTAGAACAGACCCCTCGCGTAGAACAGACTCTCACGTAGAATAGACTCTCACGTAGAACAGACTCTCACGTAGAACAGACTCCTCGCGTAGAACAGACTCTCACGTAGAACAGACTCTCACGTAGAACAGACTCTCACGTAGAACAGACTCCTCGCGTAGAACAGACCGTCGCGTAGAACAGACTCTCACGTAGAACAGACTCTCACGTAGAACAGACTCTCACGTAGAACATACCCTCGCGTAGAACAGACTCTCACGTAGAACAGACTCTCACGTAGAATAGACTCCTCGCGTAGAACAGACCCTTCGCGTAGAACAGACTCTCACGTGGAACAGACTCTCACGTAGAACAGACTCTCACGTAGAACATACTCTCACGTAGAACAGACCCCTCGCGTAGAACAGACCCCTCACGTAGAGCAGACCCTTACGTAGAACAGACTCTCACGTAGAACAGACCCTCACGTAGAACAGACTCTCGCGTAGAACAGACTCTCACGTAGAACAGACCCCTCGCGTAGAACAGACTCTCACGTAGAACAAACCCCTCGCGTAGAACAGACCCTTGCGTAGAACAGACTCTCACGTAGAACAGACTCTCACGTAGAACATACCCCCATGTAGAACATATCCGCATGTAGAACATACCCTCACGTAGAACATACCCTCATGTAGAACATACCCTCATGTAGAACATACCCTCATGTAGAACATACCACATGTAGAACATACCCTCATATAGTACATACCCCCATGTAGAACATACCCTCATGTAGTACATACCCCATGTAGAACATACCCCATGTAGTACATACCCTCATGTAGTACATACCCCCATGTAGAACAGACCCTCATGTAGAACAGACCCTCATGTAGAACATACCCTCATGTAGAACATACCCTCGTGTAGAACAGACTCTCACGTAGAACAGACCCTCGTGTAGAACATATCCTCATGTAGAACATACCCCCATGTAGAACATACATCCGTGTAGTACATACCCTCATGTAGAACATACCCACATGTAGTACATACCCCCATGTAGAACTGACCCTCATGTAGAACATACCCTCATGTAGAACATACCCTCATATAGAACATACTCTCACGTAGAACAGACCCTCATATAGAACATACCCTCATGTAGAACATACCCTCATGTAGAACCTACCCTCATGTAGAACCTACCCTCATGTAGAACACACCATCATGTAGCACATACCATCATGTAGAACATACCCTCATGCAGAACATACTATCACATAGAACATACCTCATGTAGAACATTCCCTCATGTAGAACATTCCCTCATGTAGAACATACTCTCACGTAGAACATTCCCTCATGTAGAACATACCCTCATGTAGAACATACTCTCACGTAGAACATACTCTCACGTAGAACAGACCCGCACGTAGAACAGACTGTCACGTAGAACAGACCCTCACGTAGAACAGACTCTCACGTAGAGCATGCTCTCGCGTAGAACAGACCCTCACGTAGAACAGACTCTCGCGTAGAACATACCCTCACACAGAACAGACTCTCACGTAGAACAGACTCTCGCGTAGAACAGACTCTCGCGTAGAACAGACTCTCACGTAGAACATACCCTCATGTAGAACATACTCTCACGCAGAACAGACTCTCACGTAGAACATACCCTCACGCAGAACATACTCTCACGTAGAACAGACTCTCATGTAGAGCAGACCCTCACGTAGAGCAGACCCTCACGTAGAACAGACTCTCACGTAGAACAGACTCTCACGTAGAACAGACTCTCACGTAGAACAGACTTTCACGTAGAACAGACTCTCACGTAGAGCTGACCCTCACGTAGAACAGACTTTCACGTAGAACAGACTCTCACGTAGAGCTGACCCTCACGTAGAACATACTTTCACGTAGAACAGACTTTCACGTAGAACAGACTCTCACGTAGAACAGACCCTCAAGCAGAACAGACTAATAGTACACAACTATTGAATAGCCACGCTAACTTAATTATGTTGCACTTTTAAGCTACGGTACGAATACTCGATACGAGTGGCGTTCCAATACATCCTTTTTGGCCGTATCCCATATAGTTAGTTGTGTATCGTTTAACTTTCAAATTATAATTTAAAAATTTCAGAGTCTACCGAACCGTCTATTGACGACCTTTAAAATTGCTCAGAAGTAGGTCAGTGTATTTCACGAGAGCGATTTTCAGCAATCGATCAACTCAGGACACTAAATAACTATCCAGTTCGGTATAAAACAGTGTTGTCTTGTTATTGAAAGCACATACGGATATGTAGTCCAGTGGTAACACGCCGGACTGGTTATCCAGGGATCACAGGTTCGATCCCCCGTCTGACCCTAATAACATTAACAGCATTTCAGATGGGACGTTAAACCGAGGTCTCGGTCGGGGCTGTACACCGTGCACGTAAAAGCACCAGAAGATACTCTGGAATGGGTCTCTGTCTGTATCATTGCACTATCCTCCAAAAATCTAAAATGACTAATCTCTACAGGAGGCGTCGCTCATATGGGCAACTGGTAGCCACGATAAATAAACGTTAAACATACTACAACGTATATAAACACTGTGTTGCTAAATCAGTCTTATTTTGAAATAAGTTATTAAAGTAAAATTGAAATAAAAGTCATTGAGCTATAGCAACTTCGCGTTTGTTTCCTACCGCGACTCTGTGGACATCGTGATTGCGCAGTGGATGTGCGATCGCTTCAGGTGCGAAAGGTCCGGAGTTCGAGCCGCGCTTGAGCCATTACGAGTGTGCCCTTAGCCAAGTCATTTAAATTCCACATTGCCTCTTCTCTCTCCCTCGTGGCGATGGATTACATCAGGAACGAGGTCTCGAGAGTGATTAATATAAGTTGTAATAACTTGTTTCGCAATTGAGCTAAAATAAATTTGTTTCGCAATTGAGCTAAAATAAATTTGTATAAACTAAACGGCGGCACTGAAGTTACTCAATAGATATGAAGTAATTGTAGAAATAAATTGAATAGAAGCAATTATTGGATCTTACAGAAAAATATGTACTGAAGATGTGACGATATAATGGTTACCATGCTACCGGCGTTTGTTTGTACTACGCTTTGATATGAGAACAGCATGGCACTTATACGATTGTAAGAACATATTAAATTTCAAAGGAAATATAGAAACAGTATTCCAACATTTCTAAATTATCTGAAGATGAGAATGTCTCGTGAAAAAGATATTACACCTAATTATACATGACAAAGTAAATCGTAGGACAAAATGGCCACAAACTTGTAATCATTCTCTAAACAACATAGAAACCACAGAATTACAGAATATTCCAATTAAAGTGCTTACTAGGAATTTGGAACATAAATTAAAGTGCTTAGTAGGAATTTGGAACATAAATTAAAGTGCTTACTAGGAATTTGGAACATAAATTAAAGTGCTTACTAGGAATTTGGAACATAAATTAAAGTGCTTACTAGGAATTTGGAACATACATTAAAGTGCTTACTAGGAATTTGGAACATAAATTAAAGTGCTTACTAGGAATTTGGAACATAAATTAAAGTGCTTACTAGGAATTTGGAACATAAATTAAAGTGCTTACTAGGAATTTGGAACATAAATTAAAGTGCTTACTAGGAATTTGGAACATAAATTAAAGTGCTTACTAGGAATTTGGAACATCAATTAAAGTGCTTACTAGGAATTTGGAACATGAATTAAAGTGCTTACTAGGAATTTGTAACATAAATTAAAGTGCTTACTAGGAATTTGGAACATAAATTAAAGTGCTTACTAGGAATTTGGAACATAAATTAAAGTGCTTACTAGGAATTTGGAACATAAATTAAAGTGCTTACTAGGAATTTGGAACATAAATTAAAGTGCTTACTAGGAATTTGGAACATAAATTAAAGTGCTTACTAGGAATTTGGAACATAAATTAAAGTGCTTACTAGGAATTTGGAACATTAATTAAAGTGCTTACTAGGAATTTGGAACATAAATTAAAGTGCTTCTAGGAATTTGGAACATAAATAAAATGCTTACTAGGAATTTGGAACATAACTTAAAGTGCTTACTGGGAATTTGAAACATAAATTAAAGTGCTTACTAGGAATTTGGAACATAAATAAATTAAGGTGCTTACTAGGAATTTGGAACATCAACTAAAGTGCTTACTGGGAATTTGAAACATAAATTAAAGTGCTTACTAGGAATTTGAAACATAAATTAAAGTGCTTACTAGGAATTTGGAACATAAATAAATTAAAGTGTACTAGGAATTTGAAACATAAATTAAAGTGCTTCCTAGGATTTGGAACATAAATTAAAATGCTTACTAGGAATTTGGAACATAACTTAAAGTGCTTACTGGGAATTTGAAACATAAATTAAAGTGCTTACTAGGAATTTGGAACATAAATAAATTAAGGTGCTTACTAGGAATTTGGAACATCAACTAAAGTGCTTACTGGGAATTTGAAACATAAATTAAAGTGCTTACTAGGAATTTGAAACATAAATTAAAGTGCTTACTAGGAATTTGGAACATAAATAAATTAAAGTGCTTACTAGGAATTTGAAACATACATTAAAGTGCTTACTAGGAATTTGAACATAAATAAAGTGCTTACTAGAATTTGAAACATAAATTAAAATGCTTACTAGGAATTTGGAACATAAATAAATTAAAGTGCTTACTAGGAATTTGAAACATAAATTAAAATGCTTACTAGGAATTTGGAACATAAATCAATTAAAGTGCTTACCAGGAATTTGAAACATACATTAAAGTGCTTACTAGGAATTTGGAACATAAATTAAAGTGCTTACTAGGAATTTGGAACATCAATTAAAGTGCTTACTAGGAATTTGGAACATGAATTAAAGTGCTTACTAGGAATTTGTAACATAAATTAAAGTGCTTACTAGGAATTTGGAACATAAATTAAAGTGCTTACTAGGAATTTGGAACATAAATTAAAGTGCTTACTAGGAATTTGGAACATCAATTAAAGTGCTTACTAGGAATTTGGAACATCAATTAAAGTGCTTACTAGGAATTTGGAACATAAATTAAAGTGCTTACTAGGAATTTGGAACATAAATTAAAGTGCTTACTAGGAATTTGGAACATAAATTAAAGTGCTTACTAGGAATTTGGAACATTAATTAAAGTGCTTACTAGGAATTTGGAACATAAATTAAAGTGCTTCCTAGGAATTTGGAACATAAATTAAAATGCTTACTAGGAATTTGGAACATAACTTAAAGTGCTTACTGGGAATTTGAAACATAAATTAAAGTGCTTACTAGGAATTTGGAACATAAATAAATTAAGGTGCTTACTAGGAATTTGGAACATCAACTAAAGTGCTTACTGGGAATTTGAAACATAAATTAAAGTGCTTACTAGGAATTTGAAACATAAATTAAAGTGCTTACTAGGAATTTGGAACATAAATAAATTAAAGTGCTTACTAGGAATTTGAAACATACATTAAAGTGCTTACTAGGAATTTTGAACATAAAATAAAGTGCTTACTAGGAATTTGAAACATAAATTAAAATGCTTACTAGGAATTTGGAACATAAATAAATTAAAGTGCTTACTAGGAATTTGAAACATAAATTAAAATGCTTACTAGGAATTTGGAACATAAATCAATTAAAGTGCTTACCAGGAATTTGAAACATACATTAAAGTGCTTACTAGGAATTTGGAACATAAAATAAAGTGCTTACTAGGAATTTGAAACATAAATTAAAATGCTTACTAGGAATTTGGAACATAAATAAATTATAGTGCTTACTAGGAATTTGAAACATAAATTAAAATGCTTACTGGGAATTTGAAACATAAATTAAAGTGCTTACTAGGAATTTGGAACATAAATTAAAATGCTTACTATGAATTTGGAAAATAAATAAATTAAAGTGTTTACTAGGAATTTGGAACATACATTAAAGTGCTTACTAGGAATTTGAAACATAAATTAAAATGCTTACTAGGAATTTGGAACACAAATCAATTAAAGTGCTTACTAGGAATTTGGAACATACATTAAAGTGCTTACTAGGAATTTGGAACATAAATTAAAGTGCTTACTAGGAATTTGAAACATAAATTAAAATGCTTACTAGGAATTTGGAACATAAATCAATTAAAGTGCTTACTAGGAATTTGGAAAATACATTAAAGTGCTTACTAGGAATTTGGAACATAAATTAAAGTGTTTACTAGGAATTTGGAACATACATTAAAGTGCTTACTAGGAATTTGGAACATAAATTAAAGTGCTTACTAGGAATTTGAAACATAAATTAAAATGCTTACTAGGAATTTGGAACATAAATCAATTAAAGTGCTTACTAGGAATTTGTAACATACATTAAAGTGCTTACTAGGAATTTGGAACATAAATTAAAGTGCTTACTAGGAATTTGAAACATAAATTAAAATGCTTACTAGGAATTTGGAACATAAATAAATTAAAGTGCTTACTAGGAATTTGAAACATAAATTAAAATGCTGACTGGGAATTTGAAACATAAATTAAAATGCTTACTAGGAATTTGGAACATAAATAAATTATAGTGCTTACTAGGAATTTGAAACATAAATTAAAATGCTGACTGGGAATTTGAAACATAAATTAAAATGCTTACTAGGAATTTGGAACATAAATAAATTAAAGTGCTTACTAGGAATTTGAAACATAAATTAAAATGCTGACTGGGAATTTGAAACATAAATTAAAATGCTTACTAGGAATTGAAACATAAATTAAAATGCTGACTGGGAATTTGAAACATAAATTAAATGCTTACTAGGAATTGGGAACGTAAATAAATTAAAATGCTTACTGGGAATTTGAAACATAAATTAAGTGCTTACTAGGAATTTGGAACATAAATAATTAAAGTGCTTACTAGGAATTTGAAACATCAATTAAAGTGCTTACTAGGAATTTGGAACATGAACTAAAGTGCTTACTAGGAATTTGGAACATTAATTAAAGTGCTTACTAGGAATTTGAAACATCAATTAAAGTGCTTACTAGGAATTTGAAACATAAATTAAAGTGCTTACTAGGAATTTGAAACATAAATAAATTAAAGTGCTTACTAGGAATTTGGAACATAAATAAATTAAAGTGCTTACTAGGAATTTGAAACATAAATTAAAGTGCTTAATAGGAATTGGAACATCAACTAAAGAGCTTACTGGGAATTTGAAACATAAATTAAAGTGCTTACTAGGAATTTGGAACATAAATTAGAGTGCTTACTAGGAATTTGGAACATCAATTAAAATGCTTACTAGGAATTTGAAACATAAATTAAAGTGCTTATTAGGAATTTGGAACATCAACTAAAGAGCTTACTGGGAATTTGAAACATAAATTAAAGTGCTTACTAGGAATTGGGAACATAAATAAATTAAAGTGCTTACTAGGAATTTGAAACATAAATTAAAGTGCTTAATAGGAATTTGGAACATCAAATAAAGAGCTTACTGGGAATTTGAAACATAAATTAAAGTGCTTACTAGGAATTTGGAACATCAATTAGAGTGCTTACTAGGAATTTGGAACATCAATTAAAATGCTTACTAGGAATTTGAAACATCAATTAAAGTGCTTATTAGGAATTTGGAACATCAACTAAAGAGCTTACAGGGAATTTGAAACATAAATTAAAGTGCTTACTAGGAATTTGGAACATAACTAAATTAAAGTGCTTACTAGGAATTTGGAACATCAACTAAAGTGCTTACTGGGAATTTGAAACATAAATTAAAGTGCTTGCTTGGAATTAATTTGAAACATAAATTAAAGTGCTTACTAGGAATTTGGAACATAAATAAATTAAAGTGCTTACTAGGAATTTGGAACATACATTAAAGTGCTTACTAGGAATTTGAAACATCAATTAAAGTGCTTACTAGGAATTTGAAACATCAATTAAAATGCTTACTAGGAATTTGAAACATAAATTAAAATGCTTACTGGGAATTTGAAACATAAATTAAAATGCTTACTAGGAATTGGGAACGTAAATAAATTAAAATGCTTACTGGGAATTTGAAACATAAATTAAGTGCTTACTAGGAAGTTGAAACATCAATTAAAGTGCTTACTAGGAATTTGAAACATAAATAAATTAAAGTGCTTACTAGGAATTTGGAACATAAATAAAGTAAAGTGCTTACTAGGAATTTGAAACATAAATTAAAGTGCTTAATAGGAATTTGGAACATTACTAAATTAAAGTGATTACTAGGAATTTGAAACATAAATTAAAATGCTTACTAGGAATTTGGAACATAAATTAAAATGCTTACTAGGAATTTGGAACATCAACTAAAGTGCTTACTAGGAATTAGAAACATAAATTAAAGTGCTTACTAGGAATTTGGAACATACATTAAAGTGCTTACTAGGAATTTGAAACATACATTAAAGTGTTTACTAGGAATTTGAAACATAAAATTAAAATGCTTACTAGGAATTTGGAACATAAATGAATTAAAGTGCTTACTAGGAATTTGGAACATACATTAAAGTGCTTACTAGGAATTTGGAACATAAATTAAAGTGCTTACTAGGAATTTGAAACATCAATTAAAGTGCTTAATAGGAATTTGGAACATGAATTAAAATGTTTACTAGGAATTTGGAACATCAATTAAAGTGCTTACTAGGAATTTGGAACATAAATAAATTAAAGTGTTTACTAGGAATTTGAAACATCAATTAAAATGCTTACTAGGAATTTGAAACATTAATTAAAATACTTACTGGGAATTTGAAACATAAATTAAAGTGCTTACTAGGAATTTGGAACATAAATTAAAATGCTTACTATGAATTTGGAACATAAATAAATTAAAGTGCTTACTAGGAATTTGGAACATACATTAAAGTGCTTACTAGGAATTTGAAAGATAAATTAAAATGCTTACTGGGAATTTGGAACATAAATAAATTAAAGTGCTTACTAGGAATTTGAAACATAAATAAAAATGCTTACTAGGAATTGGGAACGTAAATAAATTAAAATGCTTACTGGGAATTTGAAACATAAATTAAGTGCTTACTAGGAATTTGAAACATCAATTAAAGTGCTTACTAGGAATTTGAAACATCAATTAAAGTGCTTACTAGGAATTTGAAACATAAATTAAAGTGCTTACTAGGAATTTGAAACATAAATAAATTAATGTGCTTACTAGGAATTTGGAACATAAATAAATTAAAGTGCTTAATAGGAATTTGGAACATCAACTAAAGAGCTTACTGGGAATTTGAAACATAAATTAAAGTGCTTACTAGGAATTTGGAACATAAATTTGAGTGCTTACTAGGAATTTGGAACATCAATTAAAATGCTCACTAGGAATTTGAAACATGAATTAAAGTGCTTACTAGGAATTTGGAACATCAACTAAAGAGCTTACTGGGAATTTGAAACATAAATTAAAGTGCTTACTAGGAATTTGGAATATAACTAAATTAATGTGCTTACTAGGAATTTGGAACATCAACTAAAGTGCTTACTGGGAATTTGAAGCATAAATTAAAGTGCTTACTAGGAATTAATTTGAAACATAAATTAAAGTGCTTACTAGGAATTTGGAACATAAATAAATTAAAGTGCTTACTAGGAATTTGAAACATAAATTAAAGTGCGTACTAGGAATTAGGAACATACATTAAAGTGCTTACTAGGAATTTGAAACATCAATTAAAGTGCTTACTAGGAATTTGAAACATCAATTAAAATGCTTACTGGGAATTTGAAACATAAATTAAGTGCTTACTAGGAAGTTGAAACATCAATTAAAGTGCTTACTAGGAATTTGAAACATAAATAAATTAAAGTGCTTACTAGGAATTTGGAACATAAATAAAGAAAAGTGCTTACTAGGAATTTGAAACATAAATTAAAGTGCTTAATAGGAATTTG
Organism: Archivesica marissinica; assembly: GCA_014843695.1. Lineage (NCBI taxonomy): Eukaryota > Metazoa > Mollusca > Bivalvia > Venerida > Vesicomyidae > Archivesica > Archivesica marissinica. The sequence goes on along the minus strand of JABXNX010000642.1, from coordinate 552 downwards.
GAACATACATTAAAGTGCTTACTAGGAATTTGAAACATCAATTAAAGTGCTTACTAGGAATTTGAAACATCAATTAAAATGCTTACTAGGAATTTGAAACATCAATTAAAATGCTTACTAGGAATTTGAAACATAAATTAAAATGCTTACTGGGAATTTGAAACATAAATTAAAATGCTTACTGGGAATTTGAAACATAAATTAAGTGCTTACTAGGAAGTTGAAACATCAATTAATGTGCTTACTAGGAATTTGAAAAATAAATAAATTAAAGTGCTTACTAGGAATTTGGAACATAAATAAATTAAAGTGCTTACTAGGAATTTGAAACATAAATTAAAATGCTTACTAGGAATTTGGAACATCAACTAAAGTGCTTACTAGGAATATGAAACATAAATTAAAATGCTTACTAGGAATTTGAAACATCAATTAAAATGCTTACTAGGAATTTGGAACATACAATAAAGTGCTTACTAGGAATTTGAAACATACATTAAAGTGCTTACTAGGAATTTGAAACATAAATTAAAATGATTACTAGGATTTTGG
>JABXNX010000142.1:43970-79224 GCA_014843695.1 Archivesica marissinica | reverse complement strand
TAGTACAAGTATAGTAGTACAAGTATAGTAGTACAAGTATAGTACAAGTATAGTACAAGTATAGTAGTACAAGTATAGTAGTACAAGTATAGTAGTACAAGTATAGTAGTACAAGTATAGTACAAGTATAGTACAAGTATAGTAGTACAAGTATAGTAGTACAAGTATAGTAGTACAAGTATAGTACAAGTATAGTAGTACAAGTATAGTAGTACAAGTATAGTAGTACAAGTATAGTAGTACAAGTATAGTACAAGTATAGTACAAGTATAGTAGTACAAGTATAGTAGTACAAGTATAGTAGTACAAGTATAGTAGTACAAGTATAGTACAAGTATAGTAGTACAAGTATAGTACAAGTATAGTACAAGTATAGTACAAGTATAGTAGTACAAGTATAGTACAAGTATAGTAGTACAAGTATAGTACAAGTATAGTAGTACAAGTATAGTACAAGTATAGTAGTACAAGTATAGTACAAGTATAGTAGTACAAGTATAGTACAAGTATAGTAGTACAAGTATAGTACAAGTATAGTAGTACAAGTATAGTAGTACAAGTATAGTACAAGTATAGTACAAGTATAGTAGTACAAGTATAGTACAAGTATAGTAGTACAAGTATAGTACAAGTATAGTACAAGTATAGTAGTACAAGTATAGTACAAGTATAGTAGTACAAGTATAGTACAAGTATAGTACAAGTATAGTAGTACAAGTATAGTACAAGTATAGTAGTCAAGTATAGTACAAGTATAGTAGTACAAGTATAGTACAAGTATAGTACAAGTATAGTAGTACAAGTATAGTAGTCAAGTATAGTACAAGTATAGTAGTACAAGTATAGTAGTACAAGTATAGTACAAGTATAGTAGTACAAGTATAGTACAAGTATAGTAGTACAAGTATAGTACAAGTATAGTAGTCAAGTATAGTACAAGTATAGTAGTACAAGTATAGTAGTACAAGTATAGTAGTACAAGTATAGTAGTACAAGTATAGTACAAGTATAGTAGTACAAGTATAGTACAAGTATAGTAGTACAAGTATAGTACAAGTATAGTAGTACAAGTATAGTACAAGTATAGTAGTACAAGTATAGTACAAGTATAGTAGTACAAGTATAGTACAAGTATAGTAGTACAAGTATAGTACAAGTATAGTAGTACAAGTATAGTACAAGTATAGTACAAGTATAGTACAAGTATAGTAGTACAAGTATAGTACAAGTATAGTACAAGTATAGTACAAGTATAGTAGTACAAGTATAGTACAAGTATAGTAGTACAAGTATAGTACAAGTATAGTACAAGTATAGTAGTACAAGTATAGTACAAGTATAGTACAAGTATAGTAGTACAAGTATAGTACAAGTATAGTAGTCAAGTATAGTACAAGTATAGTAGTACAAGTATAGTACAAGTATAGTACAAGTATAGTAGCAAGTATAGTACAAGTATAGTAGTACAAGTATAGTAGTACAAGTATAGTACAAGTATAGTACAAGTATAGTAGTACAAGTATAGTACAAGTATAGTAGTACAAGTATAGTAGTACAAGTATAGTAGTACAAGTATAGTAGTACAAGTATAGTACAAGTATAGTAGTACAAGTATAGTACAAGTATAGTAGTACAAGTATAGTACAAGTATAGTACAAGTATAGTAGTACAAGTATAGTACAAGTATAGTACAAGTATAGTACAAGTATAGTAGTACAAGTATAGTACAAGTATAGTAGTACAAGTATAGTACAAGTATAGTACAAGTATAGTAGTACAAGTATAGTACAAGTATAGTACAAGTATAGTAGTACAAGTATAGTACAAGTATAGTACAAGTATAGTACAAGTATAGTAGTACAAGTATAGTACAAGTATAGTACAAGTATAGTACAAGTATAGTACAAGTATAGTAGTACAAGTATAGTAGTACAAGTATAGTAGTCAAGTATAGTACAAGTATAGTAGTACAAGTATAGTACAAGTATAGTAGTACAAGTATAGTAGTCAAGTATAGTACAAGTATAGTAGTACAAGTATAGTAGTACAAGTATAGTACAAGTATAGTAGTACAAGTATAGTACAAGTATAGTACAAGTATAGTACAAGTATAGTAGTACAAGTATAGTAGTACAAGTATAGTAGTACAAGTATAGTAGTACAAGTATAGTAGTACAAGTATAGTAGTACAAGTATAGTACAAGTATAGTAGTACAAGTATAGTACAAGTATAGTAGTACAAGTATAGTAAAGTATAGTATAGTATAGGTATAGTACAAGTATAGTAGAAGTATAGTACAAGTATAGTAGTACAAGTATAGTACAAGTATAGTAGTACAAGTATAGTACAAGTATAGTACAAGTATAGTACAAGTATAGTAGTACAAGTATAGTACAAGTATAGTACAGTATAGTAGTCAAGATAGTACAAGTATAGTAGTACAAGTATATAGTACAAGTATAGTAGTACAAGTATAGTACAAGTATAGTACAAGTATAGTAGCAAGTATAGTACAAGTATAGTAGTACAAGTATAGTACAAGTTAGTAGTACAAGTATAGTACAAGTATAGTAGTACAAGTATAGTACAAGTATAGTACAAGTATAGTAGTACAAGTATAGTACAAGTATAGTAGTACAAGTATAGTAGTACAAGTATAGTAGTACAAGTATAGTACAAGTATAGTACAAGTATAGTACAAGTATAGTAGTACAAGTATAGTACAAGTATAGTACAAGTATAGTAGTACAAGTATAGTAGTACAAGTATAGTAGTACAAGTATAGTAGTACAAGTATAGTAGTACAAGTATAGTAGTACAAGTATAGTAGTACAAGTATAGTACAAGTATAGTAGTACAAGTATAGTAGTACAAGTATAGTAGTACAAGTATAGTAGTACAAGTATAGTACAAGTATAGTAGTACAAGTATAGTACAAGTATAGTAGTACAAGTATAGTACAAGTATAGTAGTACAAGTATAGTACAAGTATAGTAGTACAAGTATAGTAGTACAAGTATAGTACAAGTATAGTAGTACAAGTATAGTACAAGTATAGTAGTACAAGTATAGTAGTACAAGTATAGTACAAGTATAGTACAAGTATAGTACAAGTATAGTACAAGTATAGTAGTACAAGTATAGTAGTACAAGTATAGTACAAGTATAGTACAAGTATAGTAGTACAAGTATAGTACAAGTATAGTAGTACAAGTATAGTACAAGTATAGTACAAGTATAGTAGTACAAGTATAGTAGTACAAGTATAGTACAAGTATAGTAGTACAAGTATAGTACAAGTATAGTAGTCAAGTATAGTACAAGTATAGTAGTACAAGTATAGTAGTACAAGTATAGTAGTACAAGTATAGTAGTACAAGTATAGTACAAGTATAGTAGTACAAGTATAGTACAAGTATAGTAGTACAAGTATAGTACAAGTATAGTAGTACAAGTATAGTACAAGTATGTAGTACAAGTATAGTACAAGTATAGTAGTACAAGTATAGTACAAGTATAGTAGTACAAGTATAGTACAAGTATAGTATCAAGTATAGTACAAGTATAGTAGTACAAGTATAGTACAAGTATAGTACAAGTATAGTACAAGATAGTACAAGTATAGTAGTACAAGTATAGTAGTACAAGTATAGTAGTACAAGTATAGTACAAGTATAGTAGTCAAGTATAGTAGCAAGTATAGTACAAGTATAGTAGTACAAGTATAGTACAAGTATAGTAGTACAAGTATAGTACAAGTATAGTAGTACAAGTATAGTACAAGTATAGTAGTACAAGTATAGTAGTACAAGTATAGTACAAGTATAGTAGTACAAGTATAGTAGTACAAGTATAGTAGTACAAGTATAGTACAAGTATAGTAGTACAAGTATAGTACAAGTATAGTAGTACAAGTATAGTACAAGTATAGTACAAGTATAGTACAAGTATAGTAGTACAAGTATAGTACAAGTATAGTACAAGTATAGTAGTACAAGTATAGTAGTACAAGTATAGTAGTACAAGTATAGTAGTACAAGTATAGTAGTACAAGTATAGTACAAGTATAGTAGTACAAGTATAGTACAAGTATAGTAGTACAAGTATAGTAGTACAAGTATAGTAGTACAAGTATAGTACAAGATAGTACAAGTATAGTAGTACAAGTATAAGTACAAGTATAGTAGTACAAGTATAGTACAAGTATAGTAGTACAAGTATAGTACAAGTATAGTAGTACAAGTATAGTACAAGTATAGTAGTACAAGTATAGTACAAGTAGTAGTACAAGTATAGTACAAGTATAGTAGTACAAGTATAGTACAAGTATAGTAGTACAAGTATAGTACAAGTATAGTACAAGTATAGTACAAGTATAGTAGTACAAGTATAGTACAAGTATAGTACAAGTATAGTACAAGATAGTACAAGTATAGTAGTACAAGTATAGTAGTACAAGTATAGTAGTACAAGTATAGTACAAGTATAGTACAAGTAGTAGCAAGTATAGTACAAGTATAGTAGTACAAGTATAGTACAAGTATAGTAGTACAAGTATAGTACAAGTATAGTAGTACAAGTATAGTACAAGTATAGTAGTACAAGTATAGTACAAGTATAGTAGTACAAGTATAGTACAAGTATAGTAGTACAAGTATAGTACAAGTATAGTAGTCAAGTATAGTACAAGTATAGTAGTACAAGTATAGTACAAGTATAGTACAAGTATAGTAGTCAAGATAGTACAAGTATAGTAGTACAAGTATAGTAGTACAAGTATAGTAGTACAAGTATAGTACAAGTATAGTAGTCAAGTATAGTAGTCAAGTATAGTACAAGTATAGTAGTACAAGTATAGTACAAGTATAGTAGTACAAGTATAGTACAAGTATAGTAGTACAAGTATAGTACAAGTATAGTACAAGTATAGTAGTACAAGTATAGTACAAGTATAGTAGTACAAGTATAGTAGTACAAGTATAGTACAAGTATAGTACAAGTATAGTAGTACAAGTATAGTACAAGTATAGTAGTCAAGTATAGTACAAGTATAGTAGTACAAGTATAGTACAAGTATAGTACAAGTATAGTAGTCAAGTATAGTACAAGTATAGTAGTACAAGTATAGTAGTACAAGTATAGTAGTCAAGTATAGTACAAGTATAGTAGTACAAGTATAGTACAAGTATAGTAGTACAAGTATAGTAGTCAAGTATAGTACAAGTATAGTAGTACAAGTATAGTAGTACAAGTATAGTACAAGTATAGTAGTACAAGTATAGTACAAGTATAGTAGTCAAGTATAGTACAAGTATAGTAGTACAAGTATAGTAGTACAAGTATAGTAGTACAAGTATAGTAGTACAAGTATAGTAGTACAAGTATAGTAGTACAAGTATAGTACAAGTATAGTAGTACAAGTATAGTACAAGTATAGTAGTACAAGTATAGTACAAGTATAGTAGTACAAGTATAGTACAAGTATAGTAGTACAAGTATAGTACAAGTATAGTAGTACAAGTATAGTACAAGTATAGTAGTACAAGTATAGTACAAGTATAGTATCAAGTATAGTACAAGTATAGTAGTACAAGTATAGTACAAGTATAGTACAAGTATAGTAGTCAAGATAGTACAAGTATAGTAGTACAAGTATAGTAGTACAAGTATAGTACAAGTATAGTAGTACAAGTATAGTAGTACAAGTATAGTACAAGTATAGTAGTACAAGTATAGTACAAGTATAGTAGTACAAGTATAGTACAAGTATAGTAGTACAAGTATAGTACAAGTATAGTAGTACAAGTATAGTAGTACAAGTATAGTACAAGTATAGTAGTACAAGTATAGTAGTACAAGTATAGTAGTACAAGTATAGTACAAGTATAGTAGTACAAGTATAGTACAAGTATAGTACAAGTATAGTAGTACAAGTATAGTACAAGTATAGTAGTACAAGTATAGTAGTACAAGTATAGTACAAGTATAGTAGTACAAGTATAGTACAAGTATAGTAGTCCAAGTATAGTACAAGTATAGTAGTACAAGTATAGTACAAGTATAGTACAAGTATAGTAGTCCAAGTATAGTACAAGTATAGTAGTACAAGTATAGTAGTCCAAGTATAGTACAAGTATAGTAGTACAAGTATAGTAGTCCAAGGATAGTACAAGTATAGTAGTACAAGTATAGTAGTCCAAGTATAGTACAAGTATAGTAGTACAAGTATAGTACAAGTATAGTAGTCCAAGGATAGTACAAGTATAGTAGTACAAGTATAGTACAAGTATAGTACAAGTATAGTAGTCCCAAGATAGTACAAGTATAGTAGTACAAGTATAGTAGTACAAGTATAGTACAAGTATAGTAGTACAAGTATAGTAGTCCCAAGGATAGTACAAGTATAGTAGTACAAGTATAGTACAAGTATAGTAGTCCCAAGGATAGTACAAGTATAGTAGTCCCAAGGATAGTACAAGTATAGTAGTACAAGTATAGTAGTCCCAAGGATAGTACAAGTATAGTAGTACAAGTATAGTAGTCCCAAGGATAGTACAAGTATAGTAGTACAAGTATAGTACAAGTATAGTACAAGTATAGTAGTCCCAAGGATAGTACAAGTATAGTAGTACAAGTATAGTAGTCCCAAGGATAGTACAAGTATAGTAGTACAAGTATAGTAGTCCCAAGGATAGTACAAGTATAGTAGTACAGGTATAGTACAAGTATAGTAGTCCCAAGGATAGTACAAGTATAGTAGTCCCAAGGATAGTACAAGTATAGTACAAGTATAGTAGTCCCAAGGATAGTACAAGTATAGTAGTACAGGTATAGTACAAGGTAATATAGAATAGTTTGTTGTGACAATACTTGTTCAAGCGTTGCTCGAATAAAAAATGTCTGGTGCGGGCCGTTTTCTAATGTTGTTAAAACTTGTGGCCCAAACCATTTGTATTATCAGGCTATATTGTTATACCTATGTTTTGTATATTATATCTTGATCAATGCAATAAAATATGATTAAACAATACCACGCCGACTATTCACTAATTCGAAAAGCTATCCCTCCTTAGGTAACATGATATTTCGTTGGTTTAGTTTCGGGTACAGTTACTATTGTTCATAATTCTATAATGCAAGTACAACTCAAGCGTATTATCACTGATGGTATGCAATAAACAGGTAGCAAAATACTGAATCATCAACTGAACTGAACACGGTAAATCTAAATCGTGGAAGTCGTGCTAGCGCTGTGGTAGAGCGTTCGCTTCAGGTGCGAAAGGCCCGAGCACCACTGGAGCCATTACGAGTGTGCTCTTAGGCAATGCATTTAAATTCCACGTTGCCTCTTCTCTCTCCCTCGTGGCAATGGATTCCACTAGGAATGAGGTCTCGAGAGTTATTAATATAAGTTGTAAGAACTTGTTTCGCAATTGAGCTAAATACATCTGTATATGCGTTGCCTCTGCTAACACAAGTTGAACACTAATTAAAGGCGATATAGATTAAATTATTGGGAAAATATACATACTAAATTATATGAAGAATAAACGGATGTCCTATAACAATAATGGCATTGCTGTTCTCTCATATCTATTTATGATGCGGCGACAATGATGGTGCTTACGTTAATTTATCGACGGGTTTATTCTAGAGTGGACACAGGGGCAGGGAGGATATTAAATAAATAAATAATAATAAATAAATAAATAAATATTTAAATAAATAAATAATAAATAAATAAACAAATAAATAAATCAGGCCAGTCGTCGTGTAGTTACAGTGACTTGTATTACTGACAATGGGGAGATCAAAATCTAATTTATCTGTAAACCGCAATACCCAATCTGGATAGGCATTGACGGTGGACAAGGTTACACTTGAATGCCCAAATATGAATGACAATATTAAGCAGATATTGATATATCGGACCACTTTTAAGCTAACGGTTTCTTTGGGTAGGACTATACACTGTCACTACCGGTTATATTCATAACAAGACATGTTTATCAAATACACGGATTGTTTTTTAAATTAAAGGTCTACTTTCTATACAACACACTATGCTTACGTTGGATTATTTCTTCGTTTATTTAGTGATACTATGTCAAGTGCTCCCTTACTATGTTACGGGTTCTACTACACCAATACCAGTGAATACGACATCTTCGCCGGTGGATACTACACCAATACCAGTGAATACGACATCTTCGCCGGTGGATACTACACCAATACCAGTGAATACTACATCTTCGCCGGTGGATACTACACCAATACCAGTGAATACGACATCTTCGCCGGTGGATACTACACCAATACCAGTGAATACGACATCTTCGCCGGTGGATACTACACCAATACCAGTGAATACTACGGAGTTAATAACAACACCCACGCCATTGAATACTACTTATACACAAGTGGATACTACCACGTTTACTACTCCAGTATCGACGACGGAATATTCAACAAATACACACATTATTAAAGGTAAGTCAGTAGTGTTTATGTTATAATGCATACTGGTTGATCACGTGGCCAATTATCACCTTTCAACTCTATTGTTACACCGAACAATACATTCCCCCAACACCTACCTCAATTTCTATAGGACTAATAAAAGGTTGGGAAAGTGGGAACACACCTTCGAAATATTAATAACGCGAAAACATGATATTTTATCAGTGTTACGGAGCCATGCCTTCTACAGTGTGCTAGATCTTGACACAAAACAAATACTTTGAAAACAAAAATAAATTGCACGGTCACCTCGGTTCTTTTTATTAAATTAAATATTGGCCCAACTACGCTGTTTAGAAATAGAAACCTGAGTTTGAAAAGGTATGGTTATTTAACCCTTTCAACCCCACAGGCCTCTAAATAGGCTTATGAAAAGTGTAGATCCAGATGAGCCGGCTCGTGACGAGCCGTCTCATCAGGATCTGCACTTTTTTGCCAGTAATAATTATTACTATTTTTAGATAAAATTACCCATTTTGATAAATGAACTGGTCCAAAGGTAATTTTCTTATTAATTTATTGGTCTGAAAATATCACACACCAGTCCATGTCAGTTACTTGGGGTTGAATGGGTTAATTAATCTCTAGTGTGATCCATATCGACCGTAAATAATGAATATTGTATGTCAATATGTTTCACAGTTATGCTATGGGTAACTACCAAATGCTTATACGAGTTTTATGTACAGGTCAGACACCGCTATTGCAATTTCCATAGGCCACCATTTTAACAGACAGTGCCATTATATTTCCCCCCCAAAATAGTTTTGCACAAAAGACAGTAGTTTTCAACAGACTGGCCTTTGAGCCACATGAAAATGTCAAATTTCAATGGGGTTGACCGATTGCGGTTTTTTTTATATCCCACTAAAGGCACCCACTCCCTACTCTGAAGGTAATTTAGTGGTGAATGTTGCACTGACACCTGCATTTATAATATGCTGTTTATTTGTCACCATATTGTCTGCAAATATTTTTAAATATTCGAAAATGCAGCTCATATATTGTATTTTAATATTTTAGAAGTCATTTTCGCTATTTGTGACAATACCTACTCAGCCAATAAGTTCATGTATCAATAACTCTTAAGGGGTTCCCTACACCTTTTCAATCAATCACAGTCACTATATCTATAACACCGCTTGACCTACATATGCTATGCAGAAGGATGACACTTACTGAGTACATGTTTGACCTTGGTTGTATTTGGTCGCGAAATTAGCTAACACATTTTTTTGCACATTAGAGCAACAAAACAGTTACAATAGATACAATTAATCTTCCAAAATACTCATAGAAACCCTTCATAGTTACATATAGCATATATGTGTAAAATATTGACATACGCTGTTCAATCCTTATGTTCTAGTATTTGTTTGGGTTAATATCTAGCACATGTTGGAAGGTATATCCCCTTAATGGAACACACTGACTAAACCGTTTGATAGGAGGAAAAAACGCTAATTGATGTTGCAATCTATGTATCATCACGTATATATAGCTTGACACAGGACCTGGTGTATAAAATATATGTAATATATCACGTGCCCAAAGAGCACGTGACTATCAACATACCGCCATCTTGTGGGTCAAGCGTGTAGAAACCCAAAACCGAAATGTCAATCTATATGTGCGGGAACATTCGATACCATCCCGCTGATGCCATGATATATGTATATATCCCCACATTCAACTATATATGCTGGAATATCGTGTAGCATCCAGCTGAGGCCGTGATATATCCCCACATTCAACCTATGTATGCTGGAACATCCTGTAGCATCCAGCTGATGCCATGTTATATGTACATATCCCCCACATTCAACCTATATATGCTGGAACATCATGTAGCATCCAGCTGAGGCCATGTTATATGTACATATCCCCCACATTCAACCTATATATGCTGGAACATCATGTAGCATCCAGGTGAGGCCATGATATATGTATATATTCCCCACATTCAACCTATATATGCTGGAATATCGTGTAGCATCCAGCTGAGGCCATGATATATGTATATATCCACCCACATTCAACCTATATATGCTGGAACATCCAGTATCATCCAGCTGAGGCCATGATATATGTATATATCCCCCACAGTCAACCTATATATGCTGGAACATCCTGTAGCATCCAGCTGATGCCATGTTGTATGTATATATCCCCCACATTCAACCTATATATGCTGGAACATCCTGTAGCATCCAGCTGAGGCCATGATATATGTATATATCCCCCACAGTCAACCTATATATGCTGGAACATCCTGTAGCATCCAGCTGATGCCATGTTGTATGTATATATCCCCCACATTCAACCTATATATGCTGGAACATCCTGTAGCATCCAGCTGATGCCATGTTGTATGTATATATCCCCCACATTCAACCTATATATGCCGGAACATTCTGTAGCATCCAGCTGATGCCAGGTTGTATGTATATATCCCCACATTCAACCTATATATACCGGAACATTCTGTAGCATCCAGCTGAGGCCAGGTTGTATGTATATATCCCCACATTCAACCTATATATGCCGGAACATTCTGTAGCATCCAGCTGATGCCATGTTGTATGTATATATCCCCCACATTCAACCTATATATGCTGGGACATCATGTATCATTACGATGAACCCACGAGTGTGCTTACACATGACCACAACATGCAGTCTATATCTGCCATCATATCTGGCAACATCCAGTTGAGCCCATGAGTGTTTCTGGTACTTTTTAGGCCGCACCACAACATGCAATATATATGCTGTAACACCTGGCAACATCCAGAGCCCATGAGGGTTTCTACACCTCCCCACAACTTACAGTATATATGCTGTAACACCTGGCACCATCCAGAGCCCATGTGGGTTTCTACACCTCCCCACAACATGTAGTATATGTTTTCTGTCAAATATGGCAACACCCAGAGCCCATGGGGGTTTCTACACCTCCCCACAACATGCAGTATATATTCTGTAACACCTGGCAGCATCCAGAGCCCATGTGAGTTTCTACACCTCCCTACAACATGCAGTATATATGCTGTAACACCTGGCAACAACCAGAGCCCATGAGGGTTTCTACACCTCCCCACAACATTCAGTCTATATATGATGGCATATCTGGCAACAACCAGAGCCCGTGGCTGAATGGTTAAGGTAGTTGACTTGAAGCCACTTGCCCCTCATCGCTGTGTGTTCGAATCCCATTGGTGGCGTCGAATGATTTCACGTGAGGAAGCTATACAACTGGCTTGTGGTAGAACGGTGGTTCTACCTGGGTGCCCGTTCTTATTGCTCGAATATGCACTTGATTCTCCCGCCATCAATAATAGCCAGAGAGTCGCCATATGACCTAAGCTGTTGGCGCGACTTTATACCCCCACAGCAATCAAACAAACACACATATATGTCAATGTACATATTCAATACGGACGCACATAATTATTATATAATGCACTACATTGCCGAAACAAAAATCAAAGTGACCGGGAAGTAGTTTTATACATACCGTTGAGTCATAGGTTACTTTGTACCGAATGATAAGGTGTACTTAGTAGTAATACCGAACAATATAATACTGATCACAACTAAGATATGAATCAGGCTGTGTGCAGATAGAGGACGATTGAGTTACGGTATAACAATTAATATGTGCGTGTTGAAAAACTGGTAAATCTCTTCCGTAATTTAAGAATATTTATTGCATTTCATAATGAGGAAATAATTTACAATAACATACCACAATAACGTTACTGTCGCATTTCTAAAATATATAAAACTTGATAATATCCATATATATATATATCAAAGTGCAAAAGGATTGAACACTTTTTAGCAACAACCCTTTCTAAAAGGTCATCTTTAGTTTAAACATATTTTATTTCCCAATATAATACATATTGAACAATGCATACACCACGCATAATCAAACGCTTAAGAAGAATTGGAAAATAGGAGTTTAATAGCTTCCCTAACAAACTGCTTAACTGCCTGCATTGCCTCTCTTTCATAGGCAACCGGTGCCCCCTCTCGCGTTTTCTCGCGCGCATACCTGTTCTAACTCACGGTTAGTTGGCGATGGCTTGTGATTGTCATTTTTGCTTGGGCGTCCCTACGATGCTGATAACGCAAGCGAATTGCAACGAGAATCACCAGCCTGTCGTATATATATATATGTAGCGAAATTGGTATTTGATGTATTTCGCAGGGCTTGATTGAAGTCTGATCCCCGCGATTCGGTCATGTATTTACAAGTCCTGTTTACTCCTATGGATTACTCCTTCCATGGATTGCTCCTTCCATGGACTGCTCCTTCTGTGGATTGCTCCTTCCATGGATGGCTCCGTCCAAGAGATCCTTCCATTGTCTATGTTCATACCTATTTTGTTTAGTATCATGATGTTTTCATGATTTACATGCATATTAGTTCAGAAGGAGCATACCTACCATATATATACTCTCGCATTGCATTATTTGGGATAGAGTTTGTATAGCAGTAAGTGTGTGTGATGAATAAATTGATAAGTAGCAGAATCGTGTTGTATTCAAAAGTGAAACGGCTAGCACTCGTTTCATATATATATATAATTCAATTATACAGTCATTATTTGCTTTAAATCTAGACAGACGGACCAGTTGTCCAGTGGTTAACACGTTGGACTGCGAATCCAGGTTCGATTACCCGTTTGACCATAATAATATTAACAGTCTTTCATTAGGGACTTTAACCGAGGTCTCGTGTCGGTGCTTTACATTGTGCACGTAAAAGAACCAGAGGAAACTCAGGAATGGGTCTCTGTCTGTATCATTGCACTATCATCCAAAAATCTAAATTGACTAATCTCTTCAGGAGGCGTCGTTGATATGGGCAACCGGTAAACACATAATTAAAATAGCGCTTGAGTGAAGAGTCACGAAAATAAGTTTCTGTTTATTATGAAGTGAACTACCCACCTATCGGATGTACCCTTGGTAAACAGCTAAATATGTCCTGAAGCATGAAGCAATAACTTCTTCAGTGAAACAATTTGCACCGACCATGAAATCACCGTATAAAATGCATTGCAATGGATGTAATTTATAACGTATTACAATGTAACAGTTGAATGGCGAAAAGTCGAATACAATAGATTTTTCTATACTTCTGTAATATATGGACAATCAATTTTAACAATGGTTGGCGGCCACCTTGGCTTACCAAAATTGCCCCGAAGATATTAGTCATTCTAGGTACTGGATGGTAATATAATAATACTCGATTTACCTCCCAAGTTTGAAGAACCTAAAATCTGCGGTCACTGGATTACGAGCGTGTTTTCCAATCGTTAGTAATATTTGTACATCTGGTGCATTATCGTACAATGTCAGACTATTGTTGTGGAGAACACCACACACATTTCGTGGGTACATACCAGTATTCATTTACCCAATCGCCTCACGCGACTGATAGCTTTGTCACATATTTAGAGGTTATTACGTGACAAGTTTCATATTAGCATTATAGGTAACGATCCGCGGTAGCTTGATATTCTTCGGTTTCAGGTTGATATCAAACTACCGAGGGTCGATACCTATAGGCTGATATGAAACTAACCACGTACTGACATCCTTATTACTTTGATATGAATTTGAACATTTAATAAGATCTCCGTTATCCATTTATCAGGAATAAGATATGCCTCCAGAAGTATATGTATGGTTTTATTTATTGGATGTTGAGATTGATCGGGGCGAACTGGGGCGATGCCTCCAGAAGTATATGTATGGTTTTATTTATTGGATGTTGAGATTGATCGGGGCGACCTGGGGCGATGCCTCCAGAAGTATATGTGTGATTTATTGGATGGTTAGATTGATCGGGGCGACCTGGGGCGATGCCTCCAGAAGTATATGTATGGTTTTATTTATTGGATGTTGAGATTGATCGGGGCGACCTGGGGCGATGCCTCCAGAAGTATATGTGTGATTTATTGGATGGTTAGATTGATCGGGGCGACCTGGGGCGATGCCTCCAGAAGTATATGTATGATTTATGTATTGGATGGTGAGATTGATCGGGGCGACCTGGGGCGATGCCTCCAGAAGTATATGTATGATTTATGTATTGGCTGGTGAGATTGATCGGGGCGACCTGGGGCGATGCCTCCAGAAGTATATGTATGATTTATTTATTGGATGGAGAGATTGATCGGGGCGACCTGGGGCGATGCCTCCAGACGTATATGTATGATTTATGTATTGGATGGTGAGATTGATCGGGGCGACCTGGGGCGATGCCTCCAGAAGTATATGTATGATTTATTTATTGGATGGAGAGATTGATCGGGGCGACCTGGGGCGATGCCTCCAGAAGTATATGTGTGGTTTATTTATTGGATGGTGAGATTGATCGGGGCGACCTGGGGCGATGCCTCCAGAAGTATATGTGTGGTTTTATTTATTGGATGTTGAGATTGATCGGGGCGACTTGGGGCGATGCCTCCAGAAGTATATCTGTGATTTTATTTATTGGATGGTGAGATTGATCGGGGCGACCTGGGGCGATGCCTCCAGAAGTATATGTGTGATTTTATTTATTGGATGGTGAGATTGATCGGGGCGACCTGGAGCGATGCCTCCAGAAGTATATCTGTGATTTTATTTATTGGATGGTGAGATTGATCGGGGCGACCTGGGGCGATGCCTCCAGAAGTATATGTGTGGTTTATTTATTGGATGGTTAGATTGATCGGGGCGACCTGGAGCGATGCCTCCAGAAGTATATCTGTGATTTTATTTATTGGATGGCGAGATTGATCGGGGCGACCTGGGGCGATGCCTCCAGAAGCATATGTGTGGTTTATTTATTGGATGGTTAGATTGATCGGGGCGACCTGGAGCGATGATTGATTCACACTATTGCCATGTTTGAAATATAATTGTGGTAGTAAAATAATATTCTGTATGTAGCCGCCAAAATGAACTTTTAAAAAATAGTCACAAATAGTGGCCATTTTGAAAACCAAGATGACAGCCCTCGGACACCCCACGAATTTGCCATAATTTCGGTTCGTATTCGATAAGGTGAATAAATGGTATACACTTAATATTGGCCCGATAATGATGAAATTTTCAGCAAATACAGTTGAGATATATTTCATGATATTCCATTTATTGTATTGCATAACAAACACAAATTTAACACACATGACTAATTAATGTGATGGTGCGTAAAAAGTCAATGTTGCAAAATGATAATGTCAATGATAAAACTCAAGCCGATGAGAATTAATTATTCTAATATCGCGTATGCCCACCCTGACTGCGGATCACAGCTTGGCAACGTCGTCGCATGGCAGGGACATAACGTCGTACATAGTTCTGGGGTAAATTTGCCCACTCTTGCCCAATCTTCGCACGGAGCTGGGCTATGGTCTGTGGCACTGCGCCGGTCCTTCTTACGAGGCGATTCAATTCATCCCATAGATTTTCTATAATGTTTAAGTCGGGAGATGTCCATCACATTGATGTGGTTAGCATTCTTGTCAAAAGAATCTTGTCGCCCTAGTCGTGTGTGCTGGTGCGCCATCCTGCAGCAACCGCAATCCTCTATTATTCCTAAACATGGGTACTACCTCAGTTTGAAGCACGTCATGTTGGTACCGGGCGGCGTTTAGATTACCGTTAATGAACACGATGTTAGTCTTGTGATGTAAGGAGACACCAGCCCATACCATTACTGACCCACCCCGTACATATCTCGTTCGATGATGCAGTTGTCGTTGAACCGTTCTCCCCGTTGTCAATATACCCATGCACGACAGTCGTTTTCCTGTAGGCAGAACTTCTTTTCGACAGTAAACAGGACTTCGCCCCATTCTGCCTATGTTGTTCTAAGATGACGCCGAGCCCAACGATCTCGTAGTGCCCTATGCCTCTGAGTCAGTACAATACCCTTAAAGGGCCGTCTACACCGCATGTTGGCGAGCGATCGAAGACGCCTTCTAACTGTCTACCCAGATATATGGAGTCTGTGCGCCCCGCGCGTTTATCCGGTCGTCTTGACAGCTGTACGGGTTCTCTGCTGACGATGCCCATGTACGATGTGATTATTTTGTGCAGCTGTTGTACAACGCCCACGTGGTCTGCAAGGGAGGTTACCAACGTTGCCAGTCGCTCTGTACTTAAGCATCCGCTTTCTGATGGTATTGCGGTGTACACCCATGCGTCGCGCAACCTGCAAATGATACGGATAACATGAAATTAGTAATTAAAATATATAATTTATTTTTTATGGATATGTTCGATACAATACTGAATGTTAGTGACTTTCAATGTTTATAACACAAAGAAACCTAATTAATTAGTGACATTGAATTGACTTTGAGACGTACCTCTGTTTGGTGTATACCGACGTTGATGAAGCCGACGGCTATTCCCCGTTCCGCTATGGTCAGCCTGCCCATGTCATGTTTTTCTGATGTGTGGATCGTAATCAAGTCCACAACGACCAAATGCAGTTTTATTTTGTGCCAGCACACCATTTCCTCGTGCATTGTGTTGTTTTTGGCGTTGCGTGGTTCAACGCGCCGTATCGATTAAATTGATCATGTTGAGCACGGGATAATACTCGAAATGTATTCAATAGCCAGTACACAAAATTTCGTGCAAAAATATTGATAAATAAAAAAGTTATACGGAAATCAAAGAGGCACACTTATAAGAGTTGTTAAGTGTATAAACAGGTGGGAAGTTTTATTCATTGTGTGACGATATTTCATTACACAATACATTGACTAAACTACATAGTTGTCTGATCATGATGAGGATGTTATACGTTTACAAATCTCATTGGTCGGAAGTACACCAATCCACTATGTTTAGCGAAACCGTTGTAACACACACGCACGACAGACGGATACATGTCACACACCCTCATCCACTAGAATCATGGGTATTCCATTACCTGTGGTTATTTTCACAGGTATGTGCTTTATTATGCCATAATATCGGGAAACCTTGCACCCTTGAAATCGTTGCTATTGTATTCTTAGGAGGGGGTATAAACAGTACAAACAATATAGGAGCAATTCGTTTTTTTTCTTTATTAATTTATTATTCATTCCATTTTACAAAGCATACATAACATGCACATATTAAAGAAGAAAATATCAAAGACTGTAGCGGAGGGATAGGATATAAGATAGAGAAAGTTAGAGATAGAAATTAATCGATATGTTATTTATCATTTCCAATTTTAAGTTACATATCAAATACAGTAATATATCAAATACATTAATATATCAAATATACAGTTATATAATGAATACAGTTAAATATAGTTACACATAAAATACAGTAATATATCAAATATAAAGTTATATAATTAATACAGTTATATAGAAAATGACATGGTAATACAGATATTTACGTAATTAATGCAGTTATATAATGAATACAGTTAAATATAGTTACATATTAAATACATATAACAAGTCTCATATAGAATATAATTATGAATAATAGAGATACGAAATAAATGGTAATAATTTAACCTCTACCTACTTCCTATTGTTTTTGTTTTTTTGTGCAGCATGAAAATATTCTTCGTATCAGTCGCCAGATCTTACTGCCCTTTTTCGTTTCTACTACGGTTGATTCTTCACTTGTATAGGTAGAGAAACTTTCACATGATGGCCATTTTGCCGGAAGTGACTCCGTGCTCTTTGAAGCAACTCTACCTAAGTAGAACAGACGCTGTGACATGCAGTCTGGGATAAAGAATGAGCATCCGTCTACATATTTTTCTGCCGGAAGTGACAGGCATTTATCTGCTATAATTGTTGTATATAAAATGAACTCCGTGCACTGTAATACGCATCGAAGTTTCGTTTGCCCTTGAAGGTACACACATCTGTGACATCACCGGATGATGATGATGTTTATCATGTATCATGAGCATGTTCAATGTTTGTTGTTGAATCATCAAGTGGTTGATAACACGCTCTTATTGTGGACGTAAAGTTGTCCCAATATTGTTCCTGGTCTGTGCTTGGTCTCATCTGCAACACTTGCATTGGCGTTATCTGACTTCTGACCTGAAAAGAGTTTAAATTCTAATTAGTCAAGTCGCAAACCTAAATACATACCAAGTTTATACGTTGTGTTTGACAGAGCAAACATAAATACATACCATGCCTATACGTTGTGTTTGACAGAGCAAACATAAATACATACCATGCTTATACGTTGTGTTTGACAAAGCAAACATAAATACATACCATACTTATACGTTGTGTTTGACAGAGCAAACATAAATACATACCATGCCTATACGTTGTATTTGACAGACCAAACCT
This sequence comes from Archivesica marissinica, assembly GCA_014843695.1. Taxonomy (NCBI): domain Eukaryota; kingdom Metazoa; phylum Mollusca; class Bivalvia; order Venerida; family Vesicomyidae; genus Archivesica; species Archivesica marissinica. The sequence continues at coordinate 60,357 of JABXNX010000142.1, read as the reverse complement.
AAATACATACCATGCCTATACGTTGTGTTTTGACAGAGCAAACATAAATACATACCATGCCTATACGTTGTGTTTGACAGAGCAAACATAAATACATACCATTTATATACCTTGTGTTTGACAGAGCAAACATAAATTCATACCATATTTATACCTTGTGTTTGACAGAGCAAACATGAATACATACCAAGTTTATACATTGTGTTTGACAGAGCAAACATAAATACATACCAAGTTTATACATTGTGTTTGACAGAGCAAACATAAATACATACCATGCCTATACGTTGTATTTGACAGAGCAAACATAAATTCATACCATGTTTATACCTTGTGTTTGACAGAGCAAACATGAATACATACCAAGTTTATACATTGTGTTTGACAGAGCAAACATAAATACATACCAAGTTTATACATTGTGTTTGACAGAGCAAACATAAATACATACCATGCCTATACGTTGTATTTGACAGAGCAAACATAAATTCATACCATGTTTATACCTTGTGTTTGACAGAGCAAACATGAATACATACCAAGTTTATACATTGTGTTTGACAGAGCAAACATAAATACATACCAAGTTTATACATTGTGTTTGACAGAGCAAACATAAATACATACCATGCTTATACATTGTGTTTGACAGAGCAAACATAAATACATACCATGCTTATACGTTGTGTTTGGCAGAGTAAACATAACTACATACCATGCTTATGCATTGTGTTTAACAGAGCAAACATAAATACATACCAAGTTTATACGTTATGTTTGACAGAGCAAACATAAATACATACCATGCCTATACGTTGTGTTTGACAGAGCAAGAATAAATACATACCATGTATATACCTTGTGTTTGACAGAACAAACATAAATTCATACCATGTTTATACCTTGTGTTTGACAGAGCAAACATGAATACATACCATTTGTATACGTTGTGTTTGACAGAGCAAACATAAATACATACTAAGTTTATACATTGTGTTTGACAGAGCAAACATGAATACATACCATGTTTATACCTTGTGTTTGACACAGCAAACATAAATACATATCATACTTATACGTTGTGTTTGACAGAGCAAACATAAATACATGCCATGTTTATACGTGTGTCAACATTGTTGAAAACTGTTGTTTGATATATTGTTGCCAGATACATGTCAGCATTGTTGAATACTAGTATCCTCTTAGACACACTGATGTTTCATATAAGGTTACCAGATACATGTCAGCATTGTTAAATACTAGTATCCTCTTAGACACACTGATGTTTGATATAAGGTTACCATATACATGCCATCATTGTTAAATACTAGTACCCTCTTAGACACACTGATGTTTGATATAAGGTTACCATATACATGCCATCATTGTTAAATACTAGTATCCTCTTAGACACACTGATGTTTGATATAAGGTTACCATATACATGCCATCATTGTTAAATACTAGTATCCTCTTAGAAACACTGATGTTTGATATATTGTAGACAGATAAATGTCAGCATTTGTCAGCACTGACCACATCAATACGTGTTATATGTCGGTTCAGTGTCAGTACTGAGCACATCAACACGTGTTATATGTCGGATCAGTGTCAGTACTGAGCACATCAACACGTGTTATCTGTCGGATCAGTGTCAGTTCTGAACACATCAACATGTGGCATGTCGGATCAGTGTCAGTACTGAACACATCAACACGTGTTATATGTCGGATCAGTGTCAGTACTGAACACATCAACATGTGTGGCATGTCGGATCAGTGTCAGTACTGAACACATCAACACATGTTATATGTCGGATCAGTGTCAGTTCTGAGCACATCAACACGTGTTATATGTCGGATCAGTGTCAGTTCTGAGCACATCAACACGTGTTATATGTCGGATCAGTGTCAGTTCTGAACACATCAACATGTGGCATGTCGGATCAGTGTCAGTACTGAACACATCAACACGTGTTATATGTCGGATCAGTGTCAGTACTGAGCACATCAACACGTGTTATCTGTCGGATCAGTGTCAGTTCTGAACACATCAACATGTGGCATGTCGGATCAGTGTCAGTACTGAGCACATCAACACGTGTTATATGTCGGATCAGTGTCAGTTCTGAACACATCAACATGTGTGGCATGTCGGATCAGTGTCAGTACTGAGCACATCAACACGTGTTATATGTCGGATCAGTGTCAGTTCTGAGCACATCAACACGTGTGGCATGTCGGATCAGTGTCAGTTCTGATCACATCAACATGTGGCATGTCGGATCAGTGTCCGTCCTAGATGTCCCTACAGTGGTTCTGAACACATCAACATGTGGCATATCGGATCAGTGTCAGTACTGAACACATCAACACGTGTGGCATGTCGGATCAGTGTCAGTTCTGAGCACATCAATACGTGTGGCATGTCGGATCAGTGTCAGTTCTGAACACATCAACATGTGGCATATCGGATCAGTGTCAGTACTGAGCACATCAACATGTGGCATGTCGGATCAGTGTCAGTACTGTGCACAACAACACGTGTTATATGTCGGATCAGTGTCCGTCCTAGATGTCCCTACAGTGGTTCTGAACACATCAACATGTGGCATGTCGGATCAGTGTCAGTTCTGAACACATCAACATGTGGCATGTCGGATCAGTGTCCGTCCTAGATGTCCCTACAGTGGTTCTGAAATGTCACTAGTGCATTAACATTGAGAGAATTCGCACTCACCTTAATCTTATGGCTTGCTGTTTCGTATCCTATGGACAGACGGTAGGATTAACTATCTCCAGAATGTCGTATTCTCTGCGGTTGTTGCGTATAACTACATCAGCTAAAACCGATATCTTCTTTGCTAGACCAAGACACACATGACTGGGCATGTTGTTCCCAGCCAATGTCTCGAATATTCCTTCCGCTAAGAAGTTCACATCTAAGTTGTGCTTCTCACGCAGAGTTGTCTTGGAGAGAGGGCCATTCCACGTTGCCTATAAATATATAAGACAAGTATTGCTTCATTGATGAACAAACTTTATGTTCGATACGAACAACATCCGCGGAAAAAACATTCATATATACATATATATAACAACAACGTAGTGCGGAAGATGACCACAAGACGAGTTGATCACCGATACAGTTTTTATTGTATACTGATCGTGTCACCTAATTGTATGTCAAATCTGAGATAGGTTTAATAAATTAGGTAGATGCTTCATTATTACGATAACTACACACACCTTACTAGCTTGGATACACAGTCAATATAGTAACATCCTCTCATAACCACCATAGTATAGTATGATAGTACCATAGTATAGTGTGATAGTACCATAGTATAGTATGATATTACCATAGTATAGTGTGATAGTACCATAGTATAGTGTGATAGTACCATAGTATAGTATGATAGTACCATAGTATAGTATAGTATGATAGTACCATAGTATAGTATGATATTACCATAGTATAGTACCATAGTATAGTGTCATAGTACCACAATATATTATGATAGTACCATAGTATAGTATGATACTACCATAGTATAGTATGATAGTACCATAGTATAGTATGATAGTACCATAGAATAGTATGATAGTACCATAGTATAGTGTCATAGTACCATACTATATTATGATAGTACCATAGTATAGTCCGCCTCCGTGGTCGAGTGGTTAAGGTCGCTGACTTGTATACCACTGTAACTTATCATCACTGATGGTCACGGGTTCGAGCCCCGCTCAGGCCGTGTCTCATTTATATGAAAAAGTTGGCAGTTTCTTACGGAGGTTGGTGCACCCAAGTACTGGTTAACCGCTGGAGCCTGCCCAGGAAAGGTGTTGTTAAGTAAACTGCCCGCCGGCGATATAGCCCAAAATGGTGCTGATGCAGGCGTAAAACCCGAAATATAACATAACATAACATAAGTACCATAGTATAGTGTGATAATACCATAGTATAGTATGATATTACCATAGTATAGTATGATAGTACCATAGAATAGTATGATAGTACCATAGTATAGTATGATAGTACCATAGTATAGTATGATATTACCATAGTATAGTATGATAGTACCATAGTATAGTATGATATTACCATAGTATAGTGTGATAGTACCATAGTATAGTATGATATTACCATAGTATAGTATGATATTACCATAGTATAGTGTGATAGTACCATATTATAGTATGATATTACCATAGTATAGTGTGATAGTACCATAGTATAGTGTGATAGTACCATAGTATAGTATGATAGTACCATAGTATAGTATGATAGTACCATAGTATAGTATGATAGTACCATAGTATAGTATGTTAGTACCATAGTATAGTATGATAGTACCATAGTATAGTATGATAGTACCATAGTATAGTATGATATTACCATAGTATAGTATGATATTACCATAGTATAGTATGATAGTACCATAGTATAGTATGATATTACCATAGTATAGTATGATAGTACCATATAATAGTATGATAGTACCATAGTATAGTATAATAGTACCATAGTATAGTACCATAGTATAGTGTCATAGTACCATACTATATTATGATAGTACCATAGTATAGTGTGATAATACCATAGTATAGTATGATATTACCATAGTATAGTATGATAGTACCATTATAGTATAGTATGATATTACCATAGTATAGTATGATAGTACCAATATAGTATAGTATGATATTACCATAGTATAGTATGATAGTACCAATAGTATAGTATGATATTACCATAGTATAGTATGATAGTACCAATAGTATAGTATGATATTACCATAGTATAGTATGATAGTACCAATAGTATAGTATGATATTACCATAGTATAGTATGATAGTACCATAGTATAGTATGATATTACCATAGTATAGTATGATAGTACCATAGTATAGTATGATAGTACCATAGTATAGTGTGATATTACCATAGTATAGTATGATAGTATCATTATAGTATAGTATGATATTACCATAGTATAGTATGATAGTACCATAGTATAGTATGATAGTACCAATATAGTATAGTATGATATCATTATAGTATAGTATGATATTACCATAGTATAGTATGATAGTACCATAGTATAGTATGATATTACCATAGTATAGTGTGATATTACCATAGTATAGTATGATAGTACCATTATAGTATAGTATGATATTACCATAGTATAGTATGATAGTACCATAGTATAGTATGATATTACCATAGTATAGTACCATAGTATAGTGTCATAGTACCACAATATATTATGATAGTACCATAGTATAGTATGATACTACCATAGTATAGTATGATAGTACCATAGTATAGTATGATAGTACCATATAATAGTATGATAGTACCATAGTATAGTATAATAGTACCATAGTATAGTACCATAGTATAGTGTCATAGTACCATACTATATTATGATAGTACCATAGTATAGTGTGATAATACCATAGTATAGTATGATATTACCATAGTATAGTATGATAGTACCATAGTATAGTATGATATTACCATAGTATAGTGTGATAGTACCATAGTATAGTATGATATTACCATAGTATAGTATGATATTACCATAGTATAGTGTGATAGTACCATAGTATAGTATGATATTACCATAGTATAGTGTGATAGTACCATATTATAGTATGATATTACCATAGTATAGTATGATAGTACCATAGTATAGTATGATATTACCATAGTATAGTATATTACCATAGTATAGTATGATATTACCATAGTATAGTATGATATTACCATAGTATAGTATGATATTACCATAGTATAGTATGATATTACCATAGTATAGTATGATAGTACCATAGTATAGTATGATATTACAATAGTATAGTATGATATTACCATAGTATAGTATGATAGTACCATAGTATAGTATGATAGTACCATAGTATAGTATGATAGTACCATAGTATAGTATGATATTACCATAGTATAGTATGATAGTACCATAGTATAGTATGATATTACCATAGTATAGTATGATAGTACCATAGTATAGTGTGATAGTACCATAGTATAGTATGATAGTACCATAGTATAGTATGATATTACCATAGTATAGTATGATATTACCATAGTATAGTATGATAGTACCATAGTATAGTATGATAGTACCATAGTATAGTATGATAGTACCATAGTATAGTATGATAGTACCATAGTATAGTATGATATTACCATAGTATAGTATGATAGTACCATAGTATAGTATGATATTACCATAGTATAGTATGATAGTACCATAGTATAGTATGATAGTACCATAGTATAGTATGATAGTACCATAGTATAGTATGATAGTACCATAGTATAGTATGATAGTACCATAGTATAGTGTGATAGTACCATAGTATAGTATGATAGTACCATAGTATAGTATGATAGTACCATAGTATAGTATGATAGTACCATAGTATAGTATGATAGTACCATAGTATAGTATGATAGTACCATAGTATAGTATGATAGTACCATAGTATAGTATGATAGTACCATAGTATAGTACCATGTATAGTGTGATAGTACCATAGTATAGTATGATAGTACCATAGTATAGTATGATAGTACCATAGTATAGTATGATAGTACCATAGTATAGTGTGATAGTACCATAGTATAGTGTGATAGTACCATAGTATAGTATGATAGTACCATAGTATAGTATGATAGTACCATAGTATAGTATGATAGTACCATAGTATAGTGTGATAGTACCATAGTATAGTATGATAGTACCATAGTATAGTATGATAGTACCATAGTATAGTATGATAGTACCATAGTATAGTATGATAGTACCATAGTATAGTATGATAGTACCATAGTATAGTATCATAGTATAGTGTGATAGTACCATAGTATAGTATGATAGTACCATAGTATAGTATGATAGTACCATAGTATAGTATGATAGTACCATAGTATAGTGTGATAGTACCATAGTATAGTATGATAGTACCATAGTATAGTATGATAGTACCATAGTATAGTATGATAGTACCATAGTATAGTATGATAGTACCATAGTATAGTATGATAGTACCATAGTATAGTATGATAGTACCATAGTATAGTGTGATAGTACCATAGTATAGTATGATAGTACCATAGTATAGTATGATAGTACCATAGTATAGTGTGATAGTACCATAGTATAGTATGATAGTACCATAGTATAGTGTGATAGTACCATAGTATAGTGTGATAGTACCATAGTATAGTATGATAGTACCATAGTATAGTATGATAGTACCATAGTATAGTATGATAGTACCATAGTATAGTATGATAGTACCATAGTATAGTATGATAGTACCATAGTATAGTATGATAGTACCATAGTATAGTATGATAGTACCATAGTATAGTATGATAGTACCATAGTATAGTATGATAGTACCATAGTATAGTATGATAGTACCATAGTATAGTATGATAGTACCATAGAATAGTATGATAGTACCATAGTATAGTATGATAGTACCATAGTATAGTGTATAGTACCATATATATATGATAGTACCATAGTATAGTGTGATAGTACCATAGTATAGTATGATAGTACCATAGTATAGTATGATAGTACCATAGTATAGTATGATATACCATAGTATAGTATGATAGTACCATAGTATAGTATGATATTACCATAGTATAGTATGATAGTACCATAGTATAGTATGATAGTACCATAGTATAGTATGATAGTACCATAGTATAGTATGATAGTACCATAGTATAGTATGATAGTACCATAGTATAGTATGATAGTACCATAGTATAGTATGATAGTACCATAGTATAGTATGATAGTACCATAGTATAGTATGATAGTACCATAGTATAGTATGATAGTACCATAGTATAGTATGATAGTACCATAGTATAGTATGATAGTACCATAGTATAGTATGATAGTACCATAGTATAGTGTGATAGTACCATAGTATAGTATGATAGTACCATAGTATAGTATGATAGTACCATAGTATAGTATGATAGTACCATAGTATAGTATGATAGTACCATAGTATAGTATGATAGTACCATAGTATAGTATGATAGTACCATAGTATAGTATGATAGTACCATAGTATAGTATGATAGTACCATAGTATAGTATGATAGTACCATAGTATAGTATGATAGTACCATAGTATAGTATGATAGTACCATATATAGTATGATAGTACCATAGTATAGTATAATAGTACCATATTAGTACCATAGTATAGTGTCATAGTACCATACTATATTATGATAGTACCATAGTATAGTGTGATAATACCATAGTATAGTATGATATTACCATAGTATAGTATGATAGTACCATTATAGTATAGTATGATATTACCATAGTATAGTATGATAGTACCAATATAGTATAGTATGATATTACCATAGTATAGTATGATAGTACCATAGTATAGTATGATAGTATCATTATAGTATAGTATGATATTACCATAGTATAGTATGATAGTACCAATATAGTATAGTATGATATCATTATAGTATAGTATGATATTACCATAGTATAGTATGATAGTACCATAGTATAGTATGATATTACCATAGTATAGTGTGATATTACCATAGTATAGTATGATAGTACCATTATAGTATAGTATGATATTACCATAGTATAGTATGAAAGTACCATAGTATAGTATGATATTACCATAGTATAGTACCATAGTATAGTGTCATAGTACCACAATATATTATGATAGTACCATAGTATAGTATGATACTACCATAGTATAGTATGATAGTACCATAGTATAGTATGATAGTACCATATAATAGTATGATAGTACCATAGTATAGTATAATAGTACCATAGTATAGTACCATAGTATAGTGTCATAGTACCATACTATATTATGATAGTACCATAGTATAGTGTGATAATACCATAGTATAGTATGATATTACCATAGCATAGTATGATAGTACCATAGTATAGTATGATATTACCATAGTATAGTGTGATAGTACCATAGTATAGTATGATATTACCATAGTATAGTATGATATTACCATAGTATAGTGTGAGAGTACCATAGTATAGTATGATATTACCATAGTATAGTGTGATAGTACCATATTATAGTATGATATTACCATAGTATAGTATGATAGTACCATAGTATAGTATGATATTACCATAGTATAGTATATTACCATAGTATAGTATGATAGTACCATAGTATAGTATGATAGTACCATAGTATAGTATGATAGTACCATAGTATAGTATGATAGTACCATAGTATAGTATGATAGTACCATAGTATAGTATGATAGTACCATAGTATAGTATGATAGTACCATAGTATAGTATGATAGTACCATAGTATAGTATGATAGTACCATAGTATAGTATGATAGTACCATAGTATAGTATGATAGTACCATAGTATAGTATGATAGTACCATAGTATAGTATGATAGTACCATAGTATAGTATGATAGTACCATAGTATAGTATGATAGTACCATAGTATAGTATGATAGTACCATAGTATAGTATGATAGTACCATAGTATAGTATGATAGTACCATAGTATAGTATGATATTACCATAGTATAGTATGATAGTACCATAGTATAGTATGATAGTACCATAGTATAGTATGATAGTACCATAGTATAGTATGATAGTACCATAGTATAGTATGATAGTACCATAGTATAGTATGATATTACCATAGTATAGTATGATAGTACCATTATAGTATAGTATGATATTACCATAGTATAGTATGATAGTACCATAGTATAGTATGATAGTACCATAGTATAGTATGATAGTACCATAGTATAGTATGATAGTACCATAGTATAGTATGATAGTACCATAGTATAGTATGATAGTACCATAGTATAGTATGATAGTACCATAGTATAGTATGATAGTACCATAGTATAGTATGATAGTACCATAGTATAGTATGATAGTACCATAGTATAGTATGATAGTACCATAGTATAGTATGATAGTACCATAGTATAGTATGATAGTACCATAGTATAGTACCATAGTATAGTGTGATAGTACCATAGTATAGTATGATAGTACCATAGTATAGTATGATAGTACCATAGTATAGTATGATAGTACCATAGTATAGTATGATAGTACCATAGTATAGTATGATAGTACCATAGTATAGTATGATAGTACCATAGTATAGTATGATAGTACCATAGTATAGTATGATAGTACCATAGTATAGTGTGATAGTACCATAGTATAGTATGATAGTACCATAGTATAGTATGATAGTACCATAGTATAGTATGATAGTACCATAGTATAGTATGATAGTACCATAGTATAGTATGATAGTACCATAGTATAGTACATAGTATAGTGTGATAGTACCATAGTATAGTATGATAGTACCATAGTATAGTATGATAGTACCATAGTATAGTATGATAGTACCATAGTATAGTATGATAGTACCATAGTATAGTATGATAGTACCATAGTATAGTATGATAGTACCATAGTATAGTATGATAGTACCATAGTATAGTATGATAGTACCATAGTATAGTATGATAGTACCATAGTATAGTATGATAGTACCATAGTATAGTATGATAGTACCATAGTATAGTGTGATAGTACCATAGTATAGTATGATAGTACCATAGTATAGTGTGATAGTACCATAGTATAGTATGATAGTACCATAGTATAGTGTGATAGTACCATAGTATAGTATGATAGTACCATAGTATAGTGTGATAGTACCATAGTATAGTGTGATAGTACCATAGTATAGTATGATAGTACCATAGTATAGTATATAGTACCATAGTATAGTATGATAGTACCATAGTATAGTATGATAGTACCATAGTATAGTATGATAGTACCATAGTATAGTATGATAGTACCATAGTATAGTATGATAGTACCATAGTATAGTATGATAGTACCATAGTATAGTATGATAGTACCATAGTATAGTATGATAGTACCATAGTATAGTACATAGTATAGTGTGATAGTACCATAGTATAGTATGATAGTACCATAGTATAGTATGATAGTACCATAGTATAGTATGATAGTACCATAGTATAGTATGCTAGTACCGTACTATAGTATGATAGTACCATAGTATAGTGTGATAGTACCATAGTATAGTATGCTAGTACCGTACTATAGTACCGTAGTATAGTACGATAGTACCATAGTATAGTACGATAGTACTATAGTATAGTATGATAGTACCATAGCATAGTATAATAGTACCATAGTATTGTTTGATAGTACCGTAGTATAGTATGATAGTACCATACTATAGTATGATAGTACCATAGTATATTATGATAGTACCATAGTATAGTATGATAGTACCATAGTATAGTATGATAGTACCGTAGTATAGTATGATAGTACCGTAGTAAAGTATGATAGTACAGTAGTATAGTATGATAGTACCATAGTATAGTATGATAGTACCGTAGTAAAGTATGATAGTACAATAGTATAGTATGATAGTACCATAGTATAGTATGATAGTACAATAGTATAGTATGATAGTACCGTAGTATAGTATGATAGTACTGTAGTATAGTATGATAGTACCATAGTATATTATGATAGTACAATAGTATAGTATGATAGTACCATAGTATAGTATGATAGTACCGTAGTAAAGTATGATAGTACCGTAGTATAGTATGATAGTACCGTAGTATAGTATGCTAGTACCGTACTATAGTATGATACTACAGTAGCATAGTATAATAGTACAATAGTATTGTTTGATAGTACCGTAGTATAGTATGATAGTACCGTAGTATAGTATGATAGTACCATAGTATAGTATGATAGTACCATAGTATAGTATGATAGTACCGTAGTAAAGTATGATAGTACAATAGTATAGTACCGTAGTATAGTATGATAGTACCGTAGTATAGTATGATAGTACAATAGTATAGTACGATAGTACCGTAGTATAGTATGATAGTACCATAGTATAGTATGATACTACCGTAGTATAGTACCATAGTACAATAGTATAGTACCATAGTATAGTATGATAGTACCGTAGTATAGTATGATAATACCATAGTATAGTATGATAGTACCATAGTATAGTATGATAGTACATAGCATAGTACCGTAGCATAGTATGATAGTACCGTAGTATAGTACCATAGTATAGTATGATAGTACCATAGAATAGTATGATAGTACAATAGCATAGTACCGTAGCATAGTATGATAGTACCGTAGTATAGTATGATAGTACAATAGTATAGTATGATAGTAAAATAGTATAGTATGATAGTACCGTAGTATAGTATGATAGTACCGTAGTATAGTATGATAGTACAATAGTATAGTACCGTAGTATAGTATGATAGTACAGTAGTATAGTATGATAGAACAATAGTATAGTATGATAGTACCGTAGTATAGTATGATAGTGCCATAGTATAGTATGATAGTACCATAGTATAGCATGATAGTACCATAGTATAGTATCATAGTACCATAGTACCGTAGTATAGTATGATAGTACCATAGTATAGTATGATAGTACCATAGTACCGTAGTATAGTACCGTAGTATAGTATGATAGTGCCATAGTATAGTATGATAGTACCATAGTATAGCATGATAGTACCATAGTATAGTATGACAGTACCATAGTACCATAGTATAGTACCGTAGTATAGTATGATAGTGCCATAGTATAGTATGATAGTACCATAGTACAGCATGATAGTACCATAGTACCGTAGTATAATATGATAGTACAATCGTATAGTACCGTAGTATAGTATGATAGTACCATAGTATAGTATGATAGTACCGTAGTATAGTATGATAGTACAATAGTATAGTACCGTAGAATAGTATGATAGTACCATAGTACCGTAGTATAGTATGATAGTACCGTAGTATAGTATGATAGTACAATAGTATAGTATGATAGTACCATAGTATAGTGTGATAGTACCGTAGTATAGTATGATACTACCGTAGTATAGTATGATAGTACCATAGTATAGTATGATAGTACCATAGTATAGTATGATAGTACCATAGTATAGTATGATAGTACCATAGTATAGTATGATAGTACCATAGTATAGTATGATAGTACTGTAGTATAGTATGATAGTACCATAGTATAGTATGATAGTACCATAGTATTGTATGATAGTACCATAGTATAGTATGATAGTACCATAGTATAGTATGATAGTACCATATGTATAGTATGATAGTACCGTAGTATAGTATGATAGTACTGTAGTATAATATGATAGTACCATAGTATAGTATGATAGTACCATAGAATAGTATGATAGTACAATAGCATAGTACCATATTATAGTATGATAGTACCATAGTATAGTATGATAGTACCATAGTATAGTATGATAGTACCATAGTATAGTATGATAGTACCATAGTATAGTATGATAGTACCATAGTATAGTATGATAGTACCATAGTATAGTATGATAGTACCATAGTATAGTATGATAGTACCATAGTATAGTATGATAGTACCATAGTATAGTACCATAGTATAGTGTGATAGTACCATAGTATAGTATGATAGTACCATAGTATAGTATGATAGTACCATAGTATAGTATGATAGTACCATAGTATAGTGTGATAGTACCATAGTATAGTATGATAGTACCATAGTATAGTATGATAGTACCATAGTATAGTATGATAGTACCATAGTATAGTATGATAGTACCATAGTATAGTGTGATAGTACCATAGTATAGTATCATAGTATAGTATGATAGTACCATAGTATAGTATGATAGTACCATAGTATAGTATGATAGTACCATAGTATAGTATGATAGTACCATAGTATAGTATGATAGTACCATAGTATAGTATGATAGTACCATAGTATAGTATGATAGTACCATAGTATAGTATGATAGTACCATAGTATAGTATGATAGTACCATAGTATAGTATGATAGTACCATAAATATAGTATAGTATGATAGTACCATAGTATAGTATGATAGTACCATAGTATAGTATAGTATGATAGTACCATAGTATAGTATGATAGTACCATAGTATAGTATGATAGTACCATAGTATAGTATGATAGTACCATAGTAATAGTACGTAGTATAATATGATAGTACCATAGTATAGTATGATAGTACCATAGTATAGTATGATAGTACCATAGTATAGTATGATAGTAGTATAGTATGATAGTACCATAGTATAGTATGATAGTACCATAGTATAGTATGATAGTACCATAGTATAGTATGATAGTACCATAGTATAGTATGATAGTACCATAGTATAGTATGATAGTACCATAGTATAGTATGATAGTACCATAGTATAGTATGATAGTACCATAGTATAGTACCATAGTATAGTGTGATAGTACCATAGTATAGTATGATAGTACCATAGTATAGTATGATAGTACCATAGTATAGTATGATAGTACCATAGTATAGTGTGATAGTACCATAGTATAGTATGATAGTACCATAGTATAGTATGATAGTACCATAGTATAGTATGATAGTACCATAGTATAGTTGATAGTACCATAGTATAGTACATAGTATAGTTGATAGTACCATAGTATAGTATGATAGTACCATAGTATAGTATGATAGTACCATAGTATAGTATGATAGTACCATAGTATAGTGTGATAGTACCATAGTATAGTATGATAGTACCATAGTATAGTATGATAGTACCATAGTATAGTATGATAGTACCATAGTATAGTGTGATAGTACCATAGTATAGTATGATAGTACCATAGTATAGTGTGATAGTACCATAGTATAGTAAGATAGTACCATAGTATAGTATGATAGTACCATAGTATAGTATGATAGTACCATAGTATAGTGTGATAGTACCATAGTATAGTATGATAGTACCATAGTATAGTATGATAGTACCATAGTATAGTATGATAGTACCATAGTATAGTATGATAGTACCATAGTATAGTACCATAGTATAGTGTGATAGTACCATAGTATAGTATGATAGTACCATAGTATAGTATGATAGTACCATAGTATATTACCATAGTATAGTGTGATAGTACCATAGTATAGTATGATAGTACCATAGTATAGTATGATAGTACCATAGTATAGTATGATAGTACCATAGTATAGTGTGATAGTACCATAGTATAGTATGATAGTACCATAGTATAGTATGATAGTACCATAGTATAGTATGATAGTACCATAGTATAGTATGATAGTACCATAGTATAGTATGATAGTACCATAGTATAGTATGATAGTACCATAGTATAGTATGATAGTACCATAGTATAGTATGATAGTACCATAGTATAGTATGATAGTACCATAGTATAGTATGATAGTACCATAGTATAGTATGATAGTACCATAGTATAGTATGATAGTACCATAGTATAGTATGATAGTACCATAGTATAGTATGATAGTACCATAGTATAGTATGATAGTACCATAGTATAGTATGATAGTACCATAGTATAGTATGATAGTACCATAGTATAGTATGATAGTACCATAGTATAGTATGATAGTACCATAGTATAGTATGATAGTACCATAGTATAGTATGATAGTACCATAGTATAGTATGATAGTACCATAGTATAGTATGATAGTACCATAGTATAGTATGATAGTACCATAGTATAGTATGATAGTACCATAGTATAGTATGATAGTACCATAGTATAGTATGATAGTACCATAGTATAGTATGATAGTACCATAGTATAGTATGATAGTACCATAGTATAGTATGATAGTACCATAGTATAGTATGATAGTACCATAGTATAGTATGATAGTACCATAGTATAGTATGATAGTACCATAGTATAGTGTGATAGTACCATAGTATAGTATGATAGTACCATAGTATAGTATGATAGTACCATAGTATAGTATGATAGTACCATAGTATAGTATGATAGTACCAGTATAGTATGATAGTACCATAGTATAGTATGATAGTACCATAGTATAGTATGATAGTACCATAGTATAGTATGATAGTACCATAGTATAGTGTGATAGTACCATAGTATAGTATGATAGTACCATAGTATAGTATGATAGTACCATAGTATAGTATGATAGTACCATAGTATAGTATGATAGTACCATAGTATAGTATGATAGTACCATAGTATAGTACCATAGTATAGTGTGATAGTACCATAGTATAGTATGATAGTACCATAGTATAGTGTGATAGTACCATAGTATAGTATGATAGTACCATAGTATAGTATGATAGTACCATAGTATAGTATGA
>JABXNX010000142.1:0-42970 GCA_014843695.1 Archivesica marissinica | reverse complement strand
TTTGGGTATATCTCATAGATAAAATGAGAACAGATATACCGTGATAGTTTACGTATGTACTTGACTGTCAGTTATACAGTGAAAGTTTACGTATGTACTTGACTGTCAGATATACAGTGATAGTTTACGTATGTACTTGACTGTCAGTTATACAGTGATAGTTTACGCATGTACTTGACTGTCAGCTATACAGTGATATGTTACGTATGTACTTGACTGTCAGCTATACAGTGATAGTTTACGTATGTACTTGACTGTCAGTTGTACAGTTATTGTTTACGTATGTACTTGACTGTCAGTTATACAGTGATAGTTTACGCATGTACTTGACTGTCAGCTATACAGTGATAGTTTACGTATGTACTTGACTGTCAGTTGTACAGTTATTGTTTACGTATGTACTTGACTGTCAGTTATACAGTGATAGTTTACGTGTGTACTTGACTGTCAGCTATACAGTTATTATTTACATATTTACTTGACTGTCATGTATATAGTGATAGAATAGCGTATGTACTTGACTGTCAGTTATACAGTTACAGTTTACGTATGTACTTGACTGTCAGTTATACAGTGATAGTTTACGTGTGTACTTGGCTCTCAACTATACAGTGAGAGTTTACATATTTATTGACTGTCAGGTATACAGTGATAGTTAAGTATGTACTTGACTGTCAGCTATACAAAGATAGTTTACGTGTGCACTTGACTGTCAGCTATACAGTGATAGTTTACGTGTGTACTTGATTGTCAGTTATACAGTGATAGTTTATCGTATGTACTTGATTGTCAGTTATACAGTGATAGTTTATCGTATGTAATTGATTGTCAGCTATACATATATATTTAGTATTTAGTTGACTGTCAGCTATACAGCGATAGAATAACGTATGTACTTGACTGTCAGGTATACAGCGATAGAATAACGTATGTACTTGACGGTGGTTGGTGTGTTTTTTGTGTGTTGGTGTGTTGTTTGTGTGTTTGGTGTGTTGTTTGTGTCAGTTATACAGCGATAGTTTATGAATGAAACATTTCCAACAATTAAGTTTGTGTGTTCCTACATTTATTAATCGTCGCTACCGGTTGCCCTTGTGAACGACGCCTCATGTAGGGCCTATACATTAGTCATTTTAGATTTTGATGGATAGTGCAATGATACAGATAGAGGCTCATTACAGGGTCTCGTCTGGTTCATTTACGTGCACGATGTAAAGCACCGACACGAGACCTCGGTTTAAAGTCCCAATTGAAAGAATGTTAATATGTTTAAGGTCAGACGGAAGATCGATCTCCAGATTCGCAGTCGAACGTGTGTTAACCACTGGACTACTGACCCGTCTATAGCTTACCATTGAAAGTCATGATATAGATGCATTGTCCATCAACATTACGATGTGGGTGTGTGGGTGGTGGGTTGTTGGTGGGGTGGGTTGGTGGGGTTGTTGTGTTGGGGTTTGTTGTTGTTTTTTTGTGGGTGGTTTGGTGGGTTGGGTGTTTTTGTTGTTTGTTTGTGGTTTTTGTTTTTGAGTGTGACATTGCCTGCTTATTGTTAGATGTAAAGGTAGGTATGTTGTGTCTATAAAGTCAATAGACGGTCAGTAGTCCAGTGGTTAACACATTGGTCTGCACATCCAACGATCGCAGGTTCGCTCTTCCGCCTGACCCTAATAAAATTAAAGTCTTTCATGTGGGATTTTAAACTGAGGTATCGTGCTTTACACAGTGCACGTAAAAGAGACTAATTATGTACCAATATATTCGCTCATATACAAGCTAGATTAACAAAATTTGTGTCAAAATGTTCTTTTTCCAGAGCATATACAAAGTATATAACCAATGTTTATTCATTGTTTATTCCGCATATAATGCTTACGGTTTGCAATTCGGTGTCAATTTTAGGGGAGTCGCTCTTCCCGGCGTCTAAATCATGCTATAGCTGCTTCATGGTGGTGGGCATTAGCGAGTGTGAGGATGAACAGAGTGTAGAAACCTGCAAAGACAGTTTAGTAAGTTAGTCTGTGTATTCAAACATTATGCAGTTTTACATTCACCTTGTAGACTAGTAACCCTTTCGGTACCAACTTTCTCAGCGCCAAATAGTGTCCATATTTATTATTCTAACACGACCCAGCTAATAACATACATACGTGTAGAGTAAAATCAATCTCTGGTTATTCTGCAATATACCTACCTTGAACTATGCTGCGCGCACCGTGTTTTGGCTACGTCATTTATACAATGCGTGTAAAGTTTTATGAATGAAATTCACGTGATGTTTGTAAAAAATACCGTTGGAATTCACGGAAATGAGCTATTTTTAGAATCAGATAATCTCTTGTCTGTCTTGTTTCAGTTACTATTCTGTACAGTTTTATTTGACAAAATAAATAAAATTATTGATCAGTTACAACTTTTGTTCATTTATGCACTGGATTGATATTTTCCATAAGAAATAACGTCATCACCCCTTACGCGGGAGGAAATTTCGAAAGCCAAATGCAGCGGTGTTTGATGAAAATACTCCTTTAAAATTATTAGAAGTAAGTCGTGTTAGAATCGAAATAATAAGTATCGACCGTGGTATATCGCAGAATAACCCTCGTTTGTCGTTCTTATGCGTAGAAATATATCACTTAGGCCTTCGGCCTTCGTGATATATTTCTACGCATAAGAACTTCAAACTCGGGTTATTCTGCGATATACCAAGGTTGATACTTATTATTTCTTAATTATACCATTCTTATTGAGCGCCCTGCCCTTATCATATAAAGATTACACGTTCAAAAGCGCTTTGCATAAACATGTAATATAACACACATATAACAATAAAAATCAAAATATTACAAAATATAGAATGCAGGGTTAAAAGCATGTGATAAAAGTACGGGGAAAAAAATATAATTTCGATTTATATATGTTTTAAATAGTACCCTTAAACTGATGAGAAACCTACTAAAAATATGGATTGTACGTTAGATACACAAAATAAGAAATTATAGATTAAAACTACAACATATAAACCATATGATATCAACCTTAAGAAATGGAAAGATAATTTACAATACTATCATGAATAAAGTACAAACAATAATTGTTTTATAATATAATTTTAAAGTAAAATGTTTTACATAATAAATGGATAGTACTAAAAGTGATAAACGAAATAGTGTGTATTGTGTAACTATGATGTGTATGTATGTATATTGTTCCAGAATATTTACATATATTATGTGCGCACGTGTTTCCATCTTATATGTTTATACAAATTTATTTTAGCTCGATTGCGAAACAAGTTCTTTCAACTTATATTAATCACTCTCGAGACCTCATTCCTGATGGAATCCAACGCCACGAGGGAGAGAGAAGAGGCAATGTGGAATTTAAATGCCTTGCCTAAGGGCACACTCGTAACCGCTCCAGTGGGGCTCGAACTCCGGGCCTTTCGCACCTGAAGTGAACACGAATCTACTGCGCTATCACCACTTCCATCTTATATGACCAACTCACGCAGCCGTGACATAAAAACAACAAGTCAAAACAACTATCACAACATTTGTTTGTTTAACCCATTCAACACCACATACCTGTAAATAGGCTTACAAAAAGTGTAGATCCAGATGAGACGGCCCGTCGCGTCGTCGTCTCATCAGGATCTGCACTTTTTGCCAGTAATATTACTATTTTTAGACACAATTACTCATTTTGATAAATGAACTGGTCCAAGTGTAATTTTCTTATTAATTTATTGGTCTAATAATATCATGCACAAGTCCATGTCAGTTACTTTGTGTTGAATGCACCAGTCCATGTCAGTTTCTTGGTGTGAATGCACCAGTCCATGCCAGTTATTTGGAGTTAAATGCACCAGTCCATGTCAGTTACTTGATAGTGAATGCACCGGTCCATGTCAGTTACTTTGTGTTGAATGCACCAGTCCATGTCAGTTACTTGGTGTTGAATGCACCAGTCCATGTCAGTTACTTGGTGTTGAATGCACCAGTCCATGTCAGTTACTTGGTGTTGTCCTCTAGTTTATCTGTCACACGTGTGAAATAGTGTTTAGGTCAGACCGTGGGGTGTTATTATATATAGTGGTCTGGGATTGGTTGAAAAAGTGTAGGGAAGCCCTTAAGAGTTATTGATACATGAACTGATTGGCTGAGTAGGTATTGTCACAAATAGTGAAAATGACTTCTAAATATTAAAATATAATATATGAGCTGTATTTTGGAATATTTAAAAATATGTGCAGACTATTTGGTGACAAATAAACAGCATATTATAAATGCAAGTGTCAGTGCATCATTCACCACCAAATTACCTTCAGAGTAGGGGGTGGGTGCCATTAGTGGGAAATTTAAAAAACGCAATCGGTCAACCCCATTGAAATTTGACATTTTCCTGTGGCTCAAAGGCCAATCTGTTGAAAACTACTGTCTTTTGTGCCAAACTATTTTTGGGGAAAATATAATGGCACTGTGTGTTATAATGGTGGCCTATGGAAATTGCAATAGCGGTGTCTGACCTAAACAATGTTAAGTAATTACCCACGAACACAGGTTATAGACAAAGATTATGACACGTGCAATAAAGTGACGTCAACAACTAAATGTCACATTCAACAGCGTAACTATTAATTAATAAATACAGTACCAATAACATATACTCCTCAAATCATTTACTTCTGATAGATAAAACTCACGGTTAACTCAAGAATGTGCGTCAATTCAACAGTATTTGGTCACACACACGCACGCACGCACGTACGCACGCACGCACGCACGCACGCACACACATAGCCTGGGAACAGGCGTCGATATATTTTACCTGGTCAGTCAAATAAATTTCGCCAGAAGTTAAAAATCGACAGACTGGAACCCAGGCTAATACGCACATGCAGCGGGGGACTAAATATTAACATTTATTTCAACTTTATTGTTCATACCAATTTTAAACTTTGTGACAATTTATGCCATATACGTATACAATTGTATTTGTGTTTTTAACAATTGCAGCCAGTTTGCTATAACACGATAGAATACACAGACTCGAACCAATTAATCGTGACGGGTGGTTGTATATCTCTTCAAAGGTGTTTAGACAAAGAAAAGGCTAATAAAGATTTGTGCATGAGTGATACAGGATCGAAAATATGCCACTTCTGTGATCCAGATGAATATTCGAACTACTTCGATGAGACTAGTAAGTCGTTTTCTGTCCCATCTTCACATATTGTCCTCATTTATTGACCTCGTCATAGGACGAGTATGGATCATGGAGCATCACCTACTAAGTTTAAACTTTATTTATTTTACAACGATTGCAAAGCAAGTTTTAACAACTTATATTAATCACTTTCGTAGGCACTGATGAAAGCGTAAATGTGATCATTCGTGAGAGGAAACCGGAGTACCCGGAGAAAACCCACCTGTCCGGTCTTGCGACCACCGTACTATCTGACATACTTCCCGGTCCGAGGATCGAACCCGGGTTGCATTGGTGACTGTACTCGCCTTACACTGAATACATTTTTCATAAATGACAGACATGATTCACAACATGTAACGTATTCAAAGGCATACATGTCATAAATATTGTTTATA
Source organism: Archivesica marissinica (assembly GCA_014843695.1). Classification (NCBI taxonomy): domain Eukaryota; kingdom Metazoa; phylum Mollusca; class Bivalvia; order Venerida; family Vesicomyidae; genus Archivesica; species Archivesica marissinica. The sequence goes on along the minus strand of JABXNX010000142.1, from coordinate 37,364 downwards.
AACTTGTATAGAATTTATAAAATGCACCAATAGTCCTTACCGAATAACATTTAATATACATGTATAATTATCATAAATCCACCACAAATACATGTTGCATTCTCCAGTGGGTATATCCACAAATACATGTTGCATCCTCCAGTGGGTATATCCACAAATACATGTTGCATTCTCCAGTGGGTATATCCACAAATACATGTTGCATTCTTCAGTGGGTATACGATCTTGTGTCTCATCTGACGTTTTCAGAATCCGTATCATAGCTGTAGTTGGACTACTTTTCTAACTTTTATGCAAAGTGAAAATTATAGATGAGTCGATAAGTCGATAAGATGAGTCGATAGGTCAATAAGTCGATAAGATGAGTCGCTAGGATTAAAGATACATTCCTATTAAATATTTAGTCACAATTTCTAAAATAAGGGTGTTATGACATAAGTGTACGCATTATAAAACCATTATTACCCAAATTACTGTAAGCAAATGAAATAAAAGCCATTTTAAATGTATGCGAAATTTAAAAAAAACTAATCTAGTCTTGTTTTTCGAAAAATTTAATCCTAAATTTGGTTGAAATCGTTCGGCTTTTTCCGTAGCCGTTCGCGTTCTATTCACGTGGTAGATCGTAAATTAAAGAAATTCTAAAAATAGTGCACCGTATGCAAATTAGTATCACCGATCCTATCCGAGCATTTGCATTTGGCTTATTAATGGCGGGTGTTTCAAATATGTACATTTTTGTACTCAGTTCCATCCGCTTAGTAAATTATAATAGCGAAGGACTGAAGGTGCGTAGATCATTTTTTGCATGTCTTATTCACATACAAAATATAAACAAGAGGGCTATAATGGCCTTGTATCGCTCATATGGCTCCATGTTTTACCCCGGCACCATTTTAACAACTTTGAAATCGATCATTCCTACGAAATGTTTGGATCCCGGGGTCACAATTTGAACAACTTAGAACTAGCAGTTTACATCGATTAGTCCTCCCAAGATACATACTCCGATAGTGTATATAGTCCAGACGCATATTCACAAACACTCTACACCATACATTCTAGACAAGATACATACTCCGATAGTGTATATAGTCCAGAAGCATATTCACAAACACTCTACACCATACATTCTAGACAAGATACATACTCCGATAGTGTATATAGTCCAGAAGCATATTCACAAACACTCTACACCATACATTCTAGACAAGATACATACTCCGATAGTGTATATAGTCCAGAAGCATATTCACAAACACTCTACACCATACACTCTAGACAAGATACATACTCCGATAGTGTATATAGTCCAGACGCATATTCACAAACACTCTACACCATACATTCTAGACAAGATACATAATCCGATAGTGTATATAGTCCAGAAGCATATTCACAAACACTCTACACCATACACTCTAGACAAGATACATACTCCGATAGTGTATATAGTCCAGAAGCATATTCACAAACACTCTACACCATACATTCTAGACAAGATACATACTCCGATAGTGTATATAGTCCAGAAGCATATTCACAAACACTCTACACCATACACTCTAGACAAGATACATACTCCGATAGTGTATATGGTCCAGAAGCACATTCACAAACACTCTACACCATACATTCTAGACAAGATACATACTCCGATAGTGTAGATAGTCCAGAATCATATTCACAAACACTCTACACCATACACTCTAGACAAGATACATACTCCTATAGTGTAGATAGTCCAGAGGCATATTCACAAACACTCTACACCATACACTCTTGACAAAGTTGTTGATGACACATGGTCATATCAATGTGTCATTTTGCCAGAAGTTAAAAAGTGAAAAATCGACAGACTGGAACCCAGGCTAAGAATGGTGTACCGTCAGAGTAATCTATTAACACGTTCCCTCATAGAAGCACATCTTGACGCCATTACCAATACGACATACATTGACAACGTGGCAAAACAAATGTTCAGAATTAAGGCCATAATCTCTATAAAGTCCCAGTAATATCTATGGAGGTGGGATAGATATGGCGACTACTTATCCACTGCATGATAGCCAAATGGCTGTCGTTTATATGGAGATATAATAGTATATTAACCTAAATCTCTATGAAGCAAATGGTTAACCCATTAAGCATGCATTATTTGTTTAAATAATGTTTGAACTGCAGATACAACGACGGAATTCTATGTGACGTTGCTGATTACGTTAGATGCGCAAATGACGTCACAACTCGAGGATCCGAACTCTGTAGAATATACAAGTTTTACGAGCAATTTGAAAAATGAGGTACTTTATTGATAGATAGTTTACATGTGTCATACAGCCATAGTTTACATGTGTACTTGATTGCGTAGTTCACATGTGTACTTGATTGCGTAGTTCACATGTGTACTTGATTGCGTAGTTTACATGTGTACTTGATTGCGTAGTTTACATGTGTACTTGATTGCGTACTTTACATGTGTACTTGATTGCTTAGTTTACATGTGTACTTGATTGCGTAGTTTACATGTGGACTTGATTGCGTAGTTTACATGTGTACTTGATTGCGTAGTTTACATGTGTACTTGATTGCGTAGTTTACATATGTACTTGATTGCGTAGTTTACATATGTACTTGATTGCGTAGTTTACATGTGTACTTGATTGCGTAGTTAACATATGTACTTGATTGCGTAGTTTACATATGTACTTGATTGCGTAGTTTACATGTGTACATGATTGCGTAGTTTACATGTGCACTTGATTGCGTAGTTTACATATGTACTTGATTGCGTAGTTTACATGTGTACTTGATTGCGTAGTTAACATATGTACTTGATTGCGTAGTTTACATGTGTACTTGATTGCGTAGATTACATATGTACTTGATTGCGTAGTTTAAATATGTACTAGATTGCGTAGTTTACATATGTACTTGATTGTGTGTCATACAGCGATAGTTTACATATGTACTAGATTGTTTGACATACAGCGATAGTTTACATATGTACTAGATTGTGTGTCATACAGCGATAGTTTACATATGTACTAGATTGTGTGTCATACAGCGATAGTTTACATATGTACTAGATTGTGTGTCATACAACGATAGTGTACATATGTACTAGATTGTGTGTCATACAGCGATAGTTTACATATGTACTAGATTGTTTGACATACAGCGATAGTTTACATATGTACTAGATTGTTTGGCATACATCAATGGTTTACATATGTACTTGATTCTGTGTCATACAGCGATAATTTACATATGTACTAGATTATGTGTCATACAGCGATAGTTTACATATGTACTAGATTGTTTGGCATACAGCGATAGTTTACATATGTACTAGATTGTTTGACATACAGCGATAGTTTACATATGTACTTGATTATGTGTCATACAGCGATAGTTTACATATGTACTTGATTGTTTGGCATACAGCAATAGTTTACATATGTACTAGATTGTTTGACATACAGCGATAGTTTACATATGTACTAGATTGTTTGGCATACATAAATGGTTTACATATGTACTTGATTCTGTGTCATACAGCGATAGTTTACATATGTACTAGATTATGTGTCATACAGCAATAGTTTACATATGTACTAGATTGTTTGGCATACAGCAATGGTTTACATATGTACTTGATTCTGTGTCATACAGCGATAGTTTACATATGTACTAGAGTATGTGTCATACAGCGATAGTTTACATATGTACTAGATTATGTGTCATACAGCGATAGTTTATATATGTACTAGATTGTTTGACATGCAGATATAGTTTACATATGTACTAGATTGTTTGACATACAGCGATAGTTTACATATGTACTAGATTGTTTGGCATACATCAATGGTTTACATATGTACTTGATTCTGTGTCATACAGCGATAATTTACATATGTACTAGATTATGTGTCATACAGCGATAGTTTACATATGTACTAGATTGTTTGGCATACAGCGATAGTTTACATATGTACTAGATTGTTTGACATACAGCGATAGTTTACATATGTACTAGATTGTTTGACATACAGCGATAGTTTACATATGTACTTGATTCTGTGTTATACAGCGATAGTTTACATATGTACTTGATTGTTTGGCATACAGCGATAGTTTACATATGTACTAGATTGTTTGGCATACAGCGATGGTTTACATATGTACTAGATTGTTTGACATACAGCGATAGTTTACATATGTACTAGATTGTTTGACATACAGCGATAGTTTACATATGTACTTGATTATGTGTCATACAGCGATAGTTTATATATGTACTAGATTGTTTGACATGCAGATATAGTTTACATATGTACTAGATTGTTTGACATACAGCGATAGTTTACATATGTACTAGATTGTTTGACATACAGCAATAGTTTACATATGTACTAGATTGTTTGACATACAGCGATAGTTTACATATGTACTAGATTGTGTGTCATACAGTGATAGTTTACATATGTACTAGATTGTGTGTCATACAACGATAGTGTACATATGTACTAGATTGTGCGTCATACAGCGATAGTTTACATATGTACTAGATTGTTTGACATACAGCGATAGTTTACATATGTACTAGATTGTTTGACATACAGCGATAGTTTACATATGTACTAGATTGTGTGTCATACAGCGATAGTATACATATGTACTAGATTGTGTGTCATACAAAGATAGTGTACATATGTATAAGATTGTGCGTCAGACAGCGATAGTTTACATATGTACTAGATTGTTTGACATACAGCGATAGTTTACATATGTACTAGATTGTGTGTCATACAGCGATAGTTTACATATGTACTAGATTGTGTGTCATACAACGATAGTGTACATATGTACTAGATTGTGCGTCATACAGCGATAGTTTACATATGTACTAGATTGTTTGACATACAGCGATAGTTTACATATGTACTAGATTGTTTGGCATAAATCAATGATTTAAATATGTCCCTGATTCTGTGTCATACAGCGATAGTTTACATATGTACTAGATTATGTGTCATACAGCGATAGTTTACATATGTACTAGATTGTTTGGCAAACAGCGATATTTTACATATGTACTAGATTGTTTGACATACAGCGATAGATTACATATGTACTTGATTGTTTGGCATACAGCGATAGTTTACATATGTACTAGATTGTTTGGCATACAGCGATAGTATACATATGTACTAGATTGTTTGGCATACATCAATGATTTAAATATGTACTTGATTCTGTGTCATACAGCGATAGTTTACATATGTACTAGATTATGTGTCATACAGCGATAGTTTACATATGTACTAGATTGTTTGGCATACAGCGATAGTTTACATATGTACTAGATTGTTTGACATACAGCGATAGTTTACATATGTACTTGATTGTTTGGCATACAGCGAGAGTTTACATATGTACTAGATTGTTTGGCATACAGCGATAGTTTACATATGTACTTGATTGTTTGGCATACAGCGATAGTTTACATATGTACTAGATTGTTTGACATACAGCGATAGTTTACATATGTACTAGATTGTTTGACATACAGCGATAGTTTACATATGTACTAGATTATGTGTCATACAGCAATAGTTTACATATGTACTAGATTGTTTGGCATACAGCAATGGTTTACATATGTACTTGATTCTGTGTCATACAGAGATAGTTTATATATGTACTAGATTGTTTGACATGCAGATATAGTTTACATATGTACTAGATTGTTTGACATACAGCGATAGTTTACATATGTACTAGATTGTTTGACATACAGCGATAGTTTACACATGTGCTAGATTGTTTGACATACAGCGATAGTTTACATATGTACTAGATTGTGTGTCATACAACGATAGTTTACATATGTACTAGATTGTGTGTCATACAGCGATAATTTACATATGTACTAGATTGTGTGTCATACAACGATAGTGTACATATGTACTAGATTGTGCGTCATACAGCGATAGTTAACATATGTACTAGATTGTTTGACATACAGCGATATATTACATATGTACTAGATTGTTTGGCATACATCAATGGTTTACATATGTACTTGATTCTGTGTCATACAGCGATAGTTTACATATGTACTAGATTATGTGTCATACAGCGATAGTTTACATATGTACTAGATTGTTTGGCATACAGTGATAGTTTACATATGTACTAGATTGCTTGACATACAGCGATAGTTTACATATGTACTTGATTCTGTGCCATACAGCGATAGTTTACATATGTACTTGATTGTTTGGCATACAGCAATAGTTTACATATGTACTAGATTGTTTGGCATACAGCGATAGTTTACATATGTACTAGATTGTTTGACATACAGCGATAGTTTACATATGTACTAGATTGTTTGACATACAGCGATAGTTTACATATGTACTTGATGCTGTGTCATACAGCGATAGTTTACATATGTACTTGATTGGTTGGCATACAGCAATAGTTTACATATATACTAGATTGTTTGACATACAGCGATAGTTTACATATGTACTAGATTGTTTGGCATACAGCGATGGTTTACATATGTACTAGATTGTTTGACATACAGCGATAGTTTACATATGTACTAGATTATTTGACATACAGCGATATTTTACATATGTACTTGATTCTGTGTCATACAGCGATAGTTTACATATGTACTTGATTCTGTGTCATACAGCGATAGTTTACATATGTACTAGATTATGTGTCATACAGCGATAGTTTACATATGTACTAGATTGTTTGACATACAGCGATAGTTTACATATGTACTTGATTATGTGTCATACAGCAATAGTTTACATATGTACTTGATTATGTGTCATACAGCGATAGTTTCCATATGTACTTGATTCTGTGTCATACAGCGATAGTTTACATATATACTTGATTGTTTGGCATACAGCAATAGTTTACATATGTACTAGATTGTTTGATATACAGCGATAGTTTACATATGTACTAGATTGTTTGACATACAGCGATAATTTACATATGTACTAGATTGTTTGACATACAGCGATAGTTTACATATGTACTAGATTGTTTGGCATAAAGCGATATTTTACATATGTATTTGATTGTTTGGCATACAGCAATAGTTTACATATGTACTAGATTGTTTGACATACAGCGATAGTTTACATGTGTACTTGATTCTGTGTCATACAGCTTACATATGTACTAGATTGTTCGCCATACAATGATAGTTTACATATGTACTAGATTATGTGTCATACAGCGATAGTTTACATATGTACTAGATTGTTTGGCATACAGCGATAGTTTACATATGTACTTGATTCTGTGTTATACAGCGATAGTTTACATATGTACTTGATTGTTTGGCATACAGCGATAGTTTACATATGTACTAGATTGTTTGGCATACAGCGATGGTTTACATATGTACTAGATTGTTTGACATACAGCGATAGTTTACATATGTACTAGATTGTTTGACATACAGCGATAGTTTACATATGTACTTGATTATGTGTCATACAGCGATAGTTTACATATGTACTTGATTGTTTGGCATACAGCAATAGTTTACATATGTACTAGATTGTTTGACATACAGCGATAGTTTACATATGTACTAGATTGTTTGGCATACATAAATGGTTTACATATGTACTTGATTCTGTGTCATACAGCGATAGTTTACATATGTACTAGATTATGTGTCATACAGCAATAGTTTACATATGTACTAGATTGTTTGGCATACAGCAATGGTTTACATATGTACTTGATTCTGTGTCATACAGCGATAGTTTACATATGTACTAGATTATGTGTCATACAGCGATAGTTTACATATGTACTAGATTATGTGTCATACAGCGATAGTTTATATATGTACTAGATTGTTTGACATGCAGATATAGTTTACATATGTACTAGATTGTTTGACATACAGCGATAGTTTACATATGTACTAGATTGTTTGACATACAGCGATAGTTTACATATGTACTAGATTGTGTGTCATACAGCGATAGTTTACATATGTACTAGATTGTGTGTCATACAACGATAGTGTACATATGTACTAGATTGTGCGTCATACAGCGATAGTTTACATATGTACTAGATTGTTTGACATACAGCGATAGTTTACATATGTACTAGATTGTTTGGCATACATCAATGATTTAAATATGTACTTGATTCTGTGTCATACAGCGATAGTTTACATATGTACTAGATTGTTTGGAATACATCAATGGTTTACATATGTACTTGATTCTGTGTTATACAGCGATAGTTTACATATGTACTTGATTGTTTGGCATCCAGCGATAGTTTACATATGTACTAGATTGTTTGGCATACAGCGATGGTTTACATATGTACTAGATTGTTTGACATACAGCGATAGTTTACATATGTACTAGATTGTTTGACATACAGCGATAGTTTACATATGTACTTGATTATGTGTCATACAGCGATAGTTTACATATGTACTTGATTGTTTGGCATACAGCAATAGTTTACATATGTACTAGATTGTTTGACATACAGCGATAGTTTACATATGTACTAGATTGTTTGGCATACATAAATGGTTTACATATGTACTTGATTATGTGTCATACAGCGATAGTTTACATATGTACTAGATTGTGTGTCATACAGCGATAGTTTACATATGTACTAGATTGTTTGACATACAGCGATAGTTTACATATGTACTAGATTGTTTGACATACAGCGATAGTTTACATATGTACTAGATTGTTTGACATACAGCGATAGTTTACATATGTACTAGATTGTTTGACATACAGCGATAGTTTACATATGTACTAGATTGTGTGTCATACAGCGATAGTTTACATATGTACTAGATTGTGTGTCATACAGCGATAGTTTACATATGTACTAGATTGTGTGTCATACAGCGATAGTTTACATATGTACTAGATTGTGTGTCATACAGCGATAGTTTACATATGTACTAGATTGTTTGTCATACAGCGATAGTTTACATATGTACTAGATTGTTTGTCATACAGCGATAGTTTACATATGTACTAGATTGTGTTCATACAGCGATAGTTTACATATGTACTAGATTGTTTGACATACAGCGATAGTTTACATATGTACTAGATTGTTTGGCATACAGCGATAGTTTACATATGTACTAGATTGTTTGACATACAGCGATAGTTTACATATGTACTTGATTCTGTGCCATACAGCGATAGTTTACATATGTACTTGATTGTTTGGCATACAGCAATAGTTTACATATGTACTAGATTGTTTGACATACAGCGATAGTTTACATATGTACTAGATTGTTTGACATACAGCGATAGTTTACATATGTACTAGATTGTTTGACATACAGCGATAGTTTACATATGTACTTGATTCTGTGTCATACAGCGATAGTTTACATATGTACTTGATTGTTTGGCATACAGCAATAGTTTACATATGTACTAGATTGTTTGACATACAGCGATAGTTTACATATGTACTAGATTGTTTGGCATACAGCGATGGTTTACATATGTACTAGATTGTTTGACATACAGCGATAGTTTACATATGTACTAGATTGTTTGACATACAGCGATAGTTTACATATGTACTTGATTCTGTGTCATACAGCGATAGTTTACATATGTACTTGATTCTGTGTCATACAGCGATAGTTTACATATGTACTAGATTATGTGTCATACAGCGATAGTTTACATATGTACTAGATTGTTTGACATACAGCGATAGTATACATATGTACTAGATTGTTTGACATACAGCAATTGTTTACATATGTACTTGATTATGTGGCATACAGCAATAGTTTACATATGTACTTGATTCTGTGTCATACAGCGATAGTTTACATATGTACTTGATTGTTTGGCATACAGCAATAGTTTACATATGTACTAGATTGTTTGACATACAGCGATAGTTTACATATGTACTAGATTGTTTGACATACAGCGATAGTTTACATATGTACTAGATTGTTTGACATAAAGCTATAGTTTACATATGTACTAGATTGTTTGGCATAAAGCGATAGTTTACATATGTACTTGATTGTTTGGCATACAGCAATAGTTTACATATGTACTAGATTGTTTGACATACAGCGATAGTTTACATGTGTACTTGATTCTGTGTCATACAGCTTATATATGTACTAGATTGTTTGACATGCAGATATAGTTTACATATGTACTAGATTGTTTGACATACAGCGATAGTTTACATATGTACTAGATTGTTTGACATACAGCGATAGTTTACATATGTACTAGATTGTTTGACATACAGCGATAGTTTACATATGTACTAGATTGTGTGTCATACAGCGATAGTTTACATATGTACTAGATTGTGTGTCATACAACGATAGTGTACATATGTACTAGATTGTGCGTCATACAGCGATAGTTTACATATGTACTAGATTGTTTGACATACAGCGATAGTTTACATATGTACTAGATTGTTTGACATACAGCGATAGTTTACATATGTACTTGATTGTGTGTCATACAGCGATAGTTACATATGTACTTGATTGTTTGTCATACAACGATAGTGTACATATGTACTAGATTGTCGAATACAGCGATAGTTTACATATGTACTAGATTGTTTGACATACAGCGATAGTTTACATATGTACTAGATTGTTTGGCATACATCAATGATTTACATATGTACTTGATTCTGTGTCATACAGCGATAGTTTACATATGTACTAGATTGTGTGTCATACAGCGATAGTTTACATATGTACTAGATTGTTTGGCATACAGCGATAGTTTACATATGTACTTGATTGTTTGCCATACAGCGATAGTTTACATATGTACTTGATTGTCTGTTATACAGCGATATTTTACATATGTACTTGACTGTTAGCTATACAGCGATAGTTTACGTATGTACTTGACTTGATTCTGTGTCATACAGCGATAGTTTACATATGTACTAGATTATGTGTCATACAGCGATAGTTTACATATGTACTAGATTGTTTGACATACAGCGATAGTTTACATATGTACTAGATTGTTTGACATACAGCGATAGTTTACATATGTACTAGATTGTGTGTCATACAGCAATAGTTTACATATGTACTAGATTGTTTGGCATACAGCGATAGTTTACATATGTACTTGATTCTGTGTCATACAGCGATAGTTTACATATGTACTAGATTGTGTGTCATACAGCGATAGTTTACATATGTACTAGATTGTTTGACATACAGCGATAGTTTACATATGTACTTGATTTGTGTCATACAGCGATAGTTTACATATGTACTAGATTGTTTGGCATACAGCGATAGTTTACATATGTACTAGATTGTGTGTCATACAGCGATAGTTTACATATGTACTAGATTGTTTGTCATACAGCGATAGTTTACATATGTACTAGATTGTTTGGCATACATCAATGGTTTACATATGTACTTGATTCTGTGTCATACAGCGATAGTTTACATATGTACTAGATTATGTGTCATCAGCGATAGTTTACATATGTACTAGTGGCATCAGCGATAGTTTACATATGTACTAGATTGTTTGACATACAGCGATAGTTTACATATGTACTTGATTGTTTGGCATACAGCGATAGTTTACATATGTACTAGATTGTTTGACATACAGCGATAGTTTACATATGTACTTGATTCTGTGTCATACAGCGATAGTTTACATATGTACTTGATTGTTTGGCATACAGCAATAGTTTACATATGTACTAGATTGTTTGACATACAGCGATAGTTTACATATGTACTAGATTGTTTGACATACAGCGATAGTTTACATATGTACTAGATTATGTGTCATACAGCGATAGTTTACATATGTACTAGATTGTTTGCAACAGCGATATTTTACATATGTACTAGATTGTTTGCATACAGCGATAGTTACATATGTACTTGATTGTTTGGCATACAGCGATAGTTTACATATGTACTAGATTGTTTGGCATACAGCGATAGTTTACATATGTACTAGATTGTTTGGCATACATCAATGGTTTAAATATGTACTTGATTCTGTGTCATACAGCGATAGTTTACATATGTACTAGATTATGTGTCATACAGCGATAGTTTACATATGTACTAGATTGTTTGGCATACAGCGATAGTTTACATATGTACTAGATTGTTTGACATACAGCGATAGTTTACATATGTACTGTTTTGTGGGTTTTTGTTGTTGTTTGATACAGCGATAGTTTACATATGTACTTGATTGTTTGGCATACAGCGATAGTTTACATATGTACTAGATTGTTTGACATACAGCGATAGTTTACATATGTACTAGATTGTTTGACATACAGCGATAGTTTACATATGTACTAGATTATGTGTCATACAGCGATAGTTTACATATGTACTAGATTGTTTGGCATACAGCAATGGTTTACATATGTACTTGATTCTGTGTCATACAGAGATAGTTTATATATGTACTAGATTGTTTGACATGCAGTATAGTTTACATATGTACTAGATTGTTTGACATACAGCGATAGTTTACATATGTACTAGATTGTTTGGCATACATCAATGATTTAATATGTACTTGATTCTGTGTCATACAGCGATAGTTTACATATGTGCTAGATTATGTGTCATACAGCGATAGTGTACATATGTACTAGATTGTTTGGCATACAGCGATAGTTTACATATGTACTAGATTGTTTGACATACAGCGATAGTTTACATATGTACTTGATTGTTTGGCATACAGCGATAGTTTACATATGTACTAGATTGTTTGGCATACAGCGATAGTTTATATATGTACTAGATTGTTTGACATACAGCGATAGTTTACATATGTACTTGATTGTTTGGCATACAGCGATAGTTTACATATGTACTAGATTGTTTGACATACAGCGATAGTTTACATATGTACTAGATTGTTTGACATACAGCGATAGTTTACATATGTACTAGATTATGTGTCATACAGCAATTGTTTACATATGTACTAGATTGTTTGGCATACAGCAATGGTTTACATATGTACTTGATTCTGTGTCATACAGAGATAGTTTACATATGTACTAGATTATGTGTCATACAGCGATAGTTTACATATGTACTAGATTGTTTGACATACAGCGATAGTTTACATATGTACTAGATTGTTTGTCATACAACGATAGTTTACATATGTACTAGATTGTGTGTCATACAGCGATAATTTACATATGTACTAGATTGTGCGTCATACAGCGATAGTTAACATATGTACTAGATTGTTTGACATACAGCGATAGTTTACATATGTACTAGATTGTTTGACATACAGCGATAATTTACATATGTACTTGATGCTGCGTCATACAGCGATAGATTACATATGTACTTGATTGGTTGGCATACAGCAATAGTTTACATATATACTAGATTGTTTGGCATACAGCAATAGTTTACATATATATTTGATTCTGTGTCATACAGTGATAGTTTACATATGTACTAGATTATGTGTCATAGAGCGATAGTTTACATATGTACTAGAGTATGTGTCATACAGCGATAGTTTATATATGTACTAGATTGTTTGACATGCAGATATAGTTTACATATGTACTAGATTGTTTGACATACAGCGATAGTTTACATATGTACTAGATTGTTTGACATACAGCGATAGTTTACATATGTACTAGATTGTTTGACATACAGCGATAGTTTACATATGTACTAGATTGTGTGTCATACAGCGATAGTTTACATATGTACTAGATTGTGTGTCATACAACGATAGTGTACATATGTACTAGATTGTGCGTCATACAGCGATAGTTTACATATGTACTAGATTGTTTGACATACAGCGATAGTTTACATATGTACTAGATTGTTTGACATACAGCGATAGTTTACATATGTACTAGATTGTGTGTCATACAGCGATAGTTTACATATGTACTAGATTGTGTGTCATACAACGATAGTGTACATATGTACTAGATTGTGCGTAATACAGCGATAGTTTACATATGTACTAGATTGTTTGACATACAGCGATAGTTTACATATGTACTAGATTGTTTGGCATACATCAATGATTTAAATATGTACTTGATTCTGTGTCATACAGCGATAGTTTACATATGTACTAGATTGTGTGTCATACAGCGATAGTTTACATATGTACTAGATTGTTTGGCATACAGCGATAGTTTACATATGTACTAGATTGTTTGACATACAGCGATAGTTTACATATGTACTTGATTGTTTGGCATACAGCGATAGTTTACATATGTACTAGATTGTTTGACATACAGCGATAGTTTACATATGTACTAGATTGTTTGGCATACACAATGTTTAATATTACTTGATTTGTGTCATACAGCGATAGTTTACATATGTACTAGATTATGTGTCATACAGCGATAGTTTACATATGTACTAGATTGTTTGACATACAGCGATAGTTTACATATGTACTAGATTGTTTGACATACAGCGATAGTTTACATATGTACTAGATTATGTGTCATACAGCAATTGTTTACATATGTACTAGATTGTTTGGCATACAGCAATGGTTTACATATGTACTTGATTCTGTGTCATACAGAGATAGTTTACATATGTACTAGATTATGTGTCATACAGCGATAGTTTACATATGTACTAGATTGTTTGACATACCGCGATAGTTTACATATGTACTAGATTGTGTGTCATACAACGATAGTTTACATATGTACTAGATTGTGTGTCATACAGCGATAATTTACATATGTACTAGATTGTGCGTCATACAGCGATAGTTAACATATGTACTAGATTGTTTGACATACAGCGATATATTACATATGTACTAGATTGTTTGGCATACATCAATGGTTTACATATGTACTTGATTCTGTGTCATACAGCGATAGTTTACATATGTACTAGATTATGTGTCATACAGCGATAGTTTACATATGTACTAGATTGTTTGGCATACAGCGATAGTTTACATATGTACTAGATTGTTTGACATACAGCGATAGTTTACATATGTACTAGATTGTTTGGCATACAGCGATAGTTTACATATGTACTAGATTGTTTGACATACAGCGATAGTTTACATATGTACTTGATTCTGTGCCATACAGCGATAGTTTACATATGTACTTGATTGTTTGGCATACAGCAATAGTTTACATATGTACTAGATTGTTTGACATACAGCGATAGTTTACATATGTACTAGATTGTTTGACATACAGCGATAGTTTACATATGTACTAGATTGTTTGACATACAGCGATAGTTTACATATGTACTTGATTCTGTGTCATACAGCGATAGTTTACATATGTACTTGATTGGTTGGCATACAGCGATAGTTTACATATGTACTAGATTGTTTGTCATACAGCGATAGTTTACATATGTACTAGATTGTTTGATACACGATAGTTACATATGTACTAGATTGTTTGGCATACATCAATGGTTTACATATGTACTTGATTCTGTGTCATACAGCGATAGTTTACATATGTACTAGATTGTTTGTCATACAGCGATAGTTTACATATGTACTAGATTGTTTGGCATACAGCGATAGTTTACATATGTACTAGATTGTTTGACATACAGCGATAGTTTACATATGTACTAGATTGTTTGGCATACAGCGATAGTTTACATATGTACTAGATTGTTTGACATACAGCGATAGTTTACATATGTACTTGATTCTGTGTCATACAGCGATAGTTTACATATGTACTAGATTGTTTGGCATACAGCGATAGTTTACATATGTACTAGATTGTTTGGCATACAGCGATAGTTTACATATGTACTAGATTGTTTGACATACAGCGATAGTTTACATATGTACTAGATTGTTTGACATACAGCGATAGTTTACATATGTACTTGATTCTGTGTCATACAGCGATAGTTTACATATGTACTTGATTCTGTGTCATACAGCGATAGTTTACATATGTACTAGATTATGTGTCATACAGCGATAGTTTACATATGTACTAGATTGTTTGACATACAGCGATAGTATACATATGTACTAGATTGTTTGACATACAGCAATTGTTTACATATGTACTTGATTATGTGGCATACAGCAATAGTTTACATATGTACTTGATTCTGTGTCATACAGCGATAGTTTACATATGTACTTGATTGTTTGGCATACAGCAATAGTTTACATATGTACTAGATTGTTTGACATACAGCGATAGTTTACATATGTACTAGATTGTTTGACATACAGCGATAGTTTACATATGTACTAGATTGTTTGACATAAAGCTATAGTTTACATATGTACTAGATTGTTTGGCATAAAGCGATAGTTTACATATGTACTTGATTGTTTGGCATACAGCAATATTTTACATATGTACTAGATTGTTTGACATACAGCGATAGTTTACATGTGTACTTGATTCTGTGTCATACAGCTTACATATGTACTAGATTGTTCGCCATACAACGATAGTTTACATATGTACTTGATTGTTTAGCATACAGCGATAGTTTACATATGTATTAGATTGTTTAACATACAGCGATAGTTTACATATGTACTAGATTGTTCGACACACAACGATAGTTTACATGTTTACTTGATTCTGTGTCATACAGCTTACATATGTACTTGTATATATTTGATTTTACATAGTGATATGTTCTTGATTTAGTGTCAAAGTATGTGCGTGTATAAATGTATCGTGATCGCTTGTCAAGCACTGAATACAAGTGGTGTAAATATACCGAGGTAATTTCAAAAATTGATTGACAGCTATACTACGATAATCTACGTATGTACTTGACTGTCGACTATACAGTGATAGTTTACGTTTGTACTTGACTGTCATACTGCGATAGTTTACATATGTACTTGACTGTCAAATATACAGCGACAGTTTACGCATGTACTTGACTGTCAGTTATACTGCGATAGTTTACGTATGTACTTGACTGTCAGCTATACTGCGATATTTTATGTATGTTCTTGACTGTTAGCTATACAGTGATAGTTACGTGTGTACCTGACTGTCAGTTATACAGCCACATATTACTTAATATGTACTTGACTGTTAGCTATACAGCGATAGATTACGTATGCACTTGACTTTCAGTTATACAGCGATAGTTTACGTATGCACTTGCCTTTCAGTTATACAGCGATAGTTTACATATGTATTAGATTGTTTGACATACAGCGATAGTTTACATATGTACTAGATTGTTTCACATACAGCGATAGTTTACATATGTACTTGATTATGTGTCATACAGCGATAGTTTACATATGTACTTGATTCTGTGTCATACAGCGATAGTTTACATATGTACTAGATTGTTTGACATACAGCGATAGTTTACATATGTACTAGATTGTTTGACATACAGCGATAGTTTACATATGTACTTGATTCTGTGTCATACAGCGATAGTTTACATATGTACTTGATTGTTTGGCATACAGCAATAGTTTACATATGTACTAGATTGTTTGACATACAGCGATAGTTTACATATGTACTAGATTGTTGGCATACAGCGATGGTTTACATATGTACTAGATTGTTTGACATACAGCGATAGTTTACATATGTACTAGATTGTTTGACATACAGCGATAGTTTACATATGTACTAGATTATGTGTCATACAGCAATAGTTTACATATGTACTAGATTGTTTGACATACAGCGATAGTTTACATGTGTACTTTATTCTGTGTCATACAGCTTACATATGTACTAGATTGTTCGCCATACAACGATAGTTTACATATATACTAGATTATGTGTCATACAGCGATAGTTTACATATGTACTAGATTGTTTGACATACAGCGATAGTTTACATATGTACTAGATTATGTGTCATACAGCAATAGTTTACATATGTACTAGATTGTTTGGCATACAGCAATGGTTTACATATGTACTTGAATCTGTGTCATACAGCGATAGTTTACATATGTACTAGATTATGTGTCATACAGCGATAGTTTATATATGTACTAGATTGTTTGACATGCAGATATAGTTTACATATGTATTAGATTGTTTGACATACAGCGATAGTTTACATATGTACTAGATTGTTTGACATACAGCGATAGTTTACATATGTACTAGATTGTTTGACATACAGCGATAGTTTACATATGTACTAGATTGTGTGTCATACATCAATGGTTTACATATGTACTTGATTCTGTGTCATACAGCGATAGTTTACATATGTACTAGATTATGTGTCATACAGCGATAGTTTACATATGTACTAGGTTGTTTGGCATACAGCGATAGTTTACATATGTACTAGATTGTTTGACATACAGCGATAGTTTACATATGTACTTGATTGTTTGGCATACCGCGATAGTTTACATATGTACTAGATTGTTTGACAAACAGCGATAGTTTACATATGTACTTGATTCTGTGCCATACAGCGATAGTTTACATATGTACTTGATTGTTTGGCATTCAGCAATAGTTTACATATGTACTAGATTGTTTGACATACAGCGATAGTTTACATATGTACTAGATTGTTTGACATACAGCGATAGTTTACATATGTACTAGATTGTTTGACATACAGCGATAGTTTACATATGTACTTGATTCTGTGTCATACAGCGATAGTTTACATATGTACTTGATTGTTTGGCATACAGCAATAGTTTACATATGTACTAGATTGTTTGACATACAGCGATAGTTTACATATGTACTAGATTGTTGGCATACAGCGATGGTTTACATATGTACTAGATTGTTTGACATACAGCGATAGTTTACATATGTACTAGATTGTTTGACATACAGCGATAGTTTACATATGTACTTGATTCTGTGTCATACAGCGATAGTTTACATATGTACTAGATTGTTTGACATACAGCGATAGTTTACATATGTACTAGATTGTTTGACATACAGCGATAGTTTACATATGTACTTGATTATGTGTCATACAGCAATAGTTTACATATGTACTTGATTATGTGTCATACAGCAATAGTTTACATATGTACTTGATTCTGTGTCATACAGCGATAGTTTACATATGTACTTGATTGTTTGCATACAGCATAGTTTACATATGTACTAGATTGTTTGACATACAGCGATAGTTTACATATGTACTAGATTGTTTGACATACAGCGATAGTTTACATATGTACTAGATTGTTTGACATAAAGCGATAGTTTACATATGTACTAGATTGTTTGGCATAAAGCGATAGTTTACATATGTACTTGATTGTTTGGCATACAGCAATAGTTTACATATGTACTAGATTGTTGGCATACAGCGATGGTTTACATATGTACTAGATTGTTTGACATACAGCGATAGTTTACATATGTACTAGATTGTTTGACATACAGCGATAGTTTACATATGTACTAGATTATGTGTCATACAGCAATAGTTTACATATGTACTAGATTGTTTGACATACAGCGATAGTTTACATGTGTACTTTATTCTGTGTCATACAGCTTACATATGTACTAGATTGTTCGCCATACAACGATAGTTTACATATATACTAGAGTATGTGTCATACAGCGATAGTTTACATATGTACTAGATTGTTTGACATACAGCGATAGTTTACATATGTACTAGATTATGTGTCATACAGCAATAGTTTACATATGTACTAGATTGTTTGGCATACAGCAATGGTTTACATATGTACTTGAATCTGTGTCATACAGCGATAGTTTACATATGTACTAGATTATGTGTCATACAGCGATAGTTTATATATGTACTAGATTGTTTGACATGCAGATATAGTTTACATATGTATTAGATTGTTTGACATACAGCGATAGTTTACATATGTACTAGATTGTTTGACATACAGCGATAGTTTACATATGTACTAGATTGTTTGACATACAGCGATAGTTTACATATGTACTAGATTGTGTGTCATACAGCGATAGTTTACATATGTACTAGATTGTGTGTCATACAGCGATAGTTTACATATGTACTAGATTGTGTGTCATACAACGATAGTTTACATATGTACTAGATTGTGTGTCATACAGCGATAGTTAACATATGTACTAGATTGTTTGACATACAGCGATAGTTTACATATGTACTAGATTGTTTGGCATACATCAATGGTTTACATATGTACTTGATTCTGTTTCATACAGCGATAGTTTACATATGTACTAGATTATGTGTCATACAGCGATAGTTTACATATGTACTAGGTTGTTTGGCATACAGCGATAGTTTACATATGTACTAGATTGTTTGACATACAGCGATAGTTTACATATGTACTTGATTGTTTGGCATACCGCGATAGTTTACATATGTACTAGATTGTTTGACATACAGCGATAGTTTACATATGTACTTGATTCTGTGCCATACAGCGATAGTTTACATATGTACTTGATTGTTTGGCATACAGCAATAGTTTACATATGTACTAGATTGTTTGACATACAGCGATAGTTTACATATGTACTAGATTGTTTGACATACAGCGATAGTTTACATATGTACTAGATTGTTTGACATACAGCGATAGTTTACATATGTACTTGATTCTGTGTCATACAGCGATAGTTTACATATGTACTTGATTGTTTGGCATACAGCAATAGTTTACATATGTACTAGATTGTTTGACATACAGCGATAGTTTACATATGTACTAGATTGTTTGGCATACAGCGATGGTTTACATATGTACTAGATTGTTTGACATACAGCGATAGTTTACATATGTACTAGATTGTTTGACATACAGCGATAGTTTACATATGTACTTGATTCTGTGTCATACAGCGATAGTTTACATATGTACTTGATTCTGTGTCATACAGCGATAGTTTACATATGTACTAGATTATGTGTCATACAGCGATAGTTTACATATGTACTAGATTGTTTGACATACAGCGATAGTATACATATGTACTAGATTGTTTGACATACAGCAATAGTTTACATATGTACTTGATTATGTGTCATACAGCAATAGTTTACATATGTACTTGATTATGTGTCATACAGCAATAGTTTACATATGTACTTGATTCTGTGTCATACAGCGATAGTTTACATATGTACTTGATTGTTTGGCATACAGCAATAGTTTACATATGTACTAGATTGTTTGACATACAGCGATAGTTTACATATGTACTAGATTGTTTGACATACAGCGATAGTTTACATATGTACTAGATTGTTTGACATAAAGCGATAGTTTACATATGTACTAGATTGTTTGGCATAAAGCGATAGTTTACATATGTACTTGATTGTTTGGCATACAGCAATAGTTTACATATGTACTAGATTGTTTGACATACAGCGATAGTTTACATGTGTACTTGATTCTGTGTCATACAGCTTACATATGTACTAGATTGTTTGCCATACAACGATAGTTTACATGTGTACTTGATTGTTTAGCATACAGCGATAGTTTACATATGTATTAGATTGTTTGACATACAGCGATAGTTTACATATGTACTAGATTGTTCGACACACAACGATAGTTTACATATGTACTTGATTGTTTGGCATACAGCAATAGTTTACATATGTACTAGATTGTTGGCATACAGCGATGGTTTACATATGTACTAGATTGTTTGACATACAGCGATAGTTTACATATGTACTAGATTGTTTGACATACAGCGATAGTTTACATATGTACTAGATTATGTGTCATACAGCAATAGTTTACATATGTACTAGATTGTTTGACATACAGCGATAGTTTACATGTGTACTTTATTCTGTGTCATACAGCTTACATATGTACTAGATTGTTCGCCATACAACGATAGTTTACATATATACTAGAGTATGTGTCATACAGCGATAGTTTACATATGTACTAGATTGTTTGACATACAGCGATAGTTTACATATGTACTAGATTATGTGTCATACAGCAATAGTTTACATATGTACTAGATTGTTTGGCATACAGCAATGGTTTACATATGTACTTGATTCTGTGTCATACAGCGATAGTTTACATATGTACTAGATTATGTGTCATACAGCGATAGTTTATATATGTACTAGATTGTTTGACATGCAGATATAGTTTACATATGTATTAGATTGTTTGACATACAGCGATAGTTTACATATGTACTAGATTGTTTGACATACAGCGATAGTTTACATATGTACTAGATTGTTTGACATACAGCGATAGTTTACATATGTACTAGATTGTGTGTCATACAGCGATAGTTTACATATGTACTAGATTGTGTGTCATACAGCGATAGTTTACATATGTACTAGATTGTGTGTCATACAGCGATAGTTTACATATGTACTAGATTGTGTGTCATACAACGATAGTGTACATATGTACTAGAGTGTGCGTCATACAGCGATAGTTAACATATGTACTAGATTGTTTGACATACAGCGATAGTTTACATATGTACTAGATTGTTTGGCATACATCAATGGTTTACATATGTACTTGATTCTGTTTCATACAGCGATAGTTTACATATGTACTAGATTATGTGTCATACAGCGATAGTTTACATATGTACTAGGTTGTTTGGCATACAGCGATAGTTTACATATGTACTAGATTGTTTGACATACAGCGATAGTTTACATATGTACTTGATTGTTTGGCATACAGCGATAGTTTACATATGTACTAGATTGTTTGACATACAGCGATAGTTTACATATGTACTTGATTCTGTGTCATACAGCGATAGTTTACATATGTACTTGATTGTTTGGCATTCAGCAATAGTTTACATATGTACTAGATTGTTTGACATACAGCGATAGTTTACATATGTACTAGATTGTTTGACATACAGCGATAGTTTACATATGTACTAGATTGTTTGACATACAGCGATAGTTTACATATGTACTTGATTCTGTGTCATACAGCGATAGTTTACATATGTACTTGATTGTTTGGCATACAGCAATAGTTTACATATGTACTAGATTGTTTGACATACAGCGATAGTTTACATATGTACTAGATTGTTTGGCATACAGCGATGGTTTACATATGTACTAGATTGTTTGACATACAGCGATAGTTTACATATGTACTAGATTGTTTGACATACAGCGATAGTTTACATATGTACTTGATTCTGTGTCATACAGCGATAGTTTACATATGTACTTGATTCTGTGTCATACAGCGATAGTTTACATATGTACTAGATTATGTGTCATACAGCGATAGTTTACATATGTACTAGATTGTTTGACATACAGCGATAGTATACATATGTACTAGATTGTTTGACATACAGCAATAGTTTACATATGTACTTGATTATGTGTCATACAGCAATAGTTTACATATGTACTTGATTATGTGTCATACAGCAATAGTTTACATATGTACTTGATTCTGTGTCATACAGCGATAGTTTACATATGTACTTGATTGTTTGGCATACAGCAATAGTTTACATATGTACTAGATTGTTTGACATACAGCGATAGTTTACATATGTACTAGATTGTTTGACATACAGCGATAGTTTACATATGTACTAGATTGTTTGACATAAAGCGATAGTTTACATATGTACTAGATTGTTTGGCATAAAGCGATAGTTTACATATGTACTTGATTGTTTGGCATACAGCAATAGTTTACATATGTACTAGATTGTTTGACATACAGCGATAGTTTACATGTGTACTTGATTCTGTGTCATACAGCTTACATATGTACTAGATTGTTTGCCATACAACGATAGTTTACATGTGTACTTGATTGTTTAGCATACAGCGATAGTTTACATATGTACTAGATTGTTCGACACACAACGATAGTTTACATGTGTACTTGATTCTGTGTCATACAGCTTACATATGTACTTGTATATATTTGATTTTACATAGTGATATGTTCTTGATTTAGTGTCAAAGTATGTGCGTGTATAAATGTATCGTGATCGCTTGTCAAGCACTGAATACAAGTGGTGTAAATATACCGAGGTAATTTCAAAAATTGATTGACAGCTATACTACGATAATCTACGTATGTACTTGACTGTCGACTATACAGTGATAGTTTACGTTTGTACTTGACTGTCATACTGCGATAGTTTACATATGTACTTGGCTGTCAAATATACAGCGACAGTTTACGCATGTACTTGACTGTCAGTTATACTGCGATAGTTTACGTATGTACTTGACTGTCAGCTATACTGCGATATTTTATGTATGTTCTTGACTGTTAGCTATACAGCGATAGTTACGTGTGTACCTGACTGTCAGTTATACAGCCACATAGTACTTAATATGTACTTGACTGTTAGCTATACAGCGATAGATTACATATGCACTTGACGTTCAGTTATACAGCGATAGTTTACGTATGCACTTGCCTTTCAGTTATACAGCGATAGTTTACATATGTATTAGATTGTTTGACATACAGCGATAGTTTACATATGTACTAGATTGTTTGACATACAGCGATAGTTTACATATGTACTTGATTATGTGTCATACAGCGATAGTTTACATATGTTCTTGATTCTGTGTCATACAGCGATAGTTTACATATGTACTAGATTGTTTGACATACAGCGATAGTTTACATATGTACTTGATTATGTGTCATACAGCGATAGTTTACATATGTACTTGATTCTGTGTCATACAGCGATAGTTTACATATGTACTAGATTGTTTGGCATACAGCAATAGTTTACATATGTACTAGATTGTTTGACATACATCGATAGTTTACATATGTACTAGATTGTTTGGCATAACGCGATAGTTTACATATGTATTTGATTGTTTGGCATACAGCAATAGTTTACATATGTACTAGATTGTTTGACATACAGCGATAGTTTACATGTGTACTTGATTCTGTGTCATACAGCTTACATATGTACTAGATTGTTCGCCATACAACGATAGTTTACATATGTACTAGATTATGTGTCATACAGCGATAGTTTACATATGTACTAGATT
Organism: Archivesica marissinica; assembly: GCA_014843695.1. NCBI lineage: Eukaryota > Metazoa > Mollusca > Bivalvia > Venerida > Vesicomyidae > Archivesica > Archivesica marissinica. Next base: position 12,241 of record JABXNX010000142.1, on the reverse strand, counting down.
GTGTGTCATACAGCGATAGTTTACATATGTACTAGATTGTGTGTCATACAGCGATAGTTTACATATGTACTAGATTGTGTGTCATACAGCGATAGTTTACATATGTACTAGATTGTGTGTCATACAACGATAGTGTACATATGTACTAGAGTGTGCGTCATACAGCGATAGTTAACATATGTACTAGATTGTTTGACATACAGCGATAGTTTACATATGTACTAGATTGTTTGGCATACATCAATGGTTTACATATGTACTTGATTCTGTTTCATACAGCGATAGTTTACATATGTACTAGATTATGTGTCATACAGCGATAGTTTACATATGTACTAGGTTGTTTGGCATACAGCGATAGTTTACATATGTACTAGATTGTTTGACATACAGCGATAGTTTACATATGTACTTGATTGTTTGGCATACAGCGATAGTTTACATATGTACTAGATTGTTTGACATACAGCGATAGTTTACATATGTACTTGATTCTGTGCCATACAGCGATAGTTTACATATGTACTTGATTGTTTGGCATTCAGCAATAGTTTACATATGTACTAGATTGTTTGACATACAGCGATAGTTTACATATGTACTAGATTGTTTGACATACAGCGATAGTTTACATATGTACTAGATTGTTTGACATACAGCGATAGTTTACATATGTACTTGATTCTGTGTCATACAGCGATAGTTTACATATGTACTTGATTGTTTGGCATACAGCAATAGTTTACATATATACTAGATTGTTTGACATACAGCGATAGTTTACATATGTACTAGATTGTTTGGCATACAGCGATGGTTTACATATGTACTAGATTGTTTGACATACAGCGATAGTTTACATATGTACTAGATTATTTGACATACAGCGATATTTTACATATGTACTTGATTCTGTGTCATACAGCGATAGTTTACATATGTACTTGATTCTGTGTCATACAGCGATAGTTTACATATGTACTAGATTATGTGTCATACAGCGATAGTTTACATATGTACTAGATTGTTTGACATACAGCGATAGTTTACATATGTACTTGATTATGTGTCATACAGCAATAGTTTACATATGTACTTGATTATGTGTCATACAGCGATAGTTTACATATGTACTTGATTCTGTGTCATACAGCGATAGTTTACATATGTACTTGATTGTTTGGCATACAGCAATAGTTTACATATGTACTAGATTGTTTGACATACAGCGATAGTTTACATATGTACTAGATTGTTTGACATACAGCGATAGTTTACATATGTACTAGATTGTTTGACATAAAGCGATAGTTTACATATGTACTAGATTGTTTGGCATAAAGCGATAGTTTACATATGTACTTGATTGTTTGGCATACAGCAATAGTTTACATATGTACTAGATTGTTTGACATACAGCGATAGTTTACATGTGTACTTGATTCTGTGTCATACAGCTTACATATGTACTAGATTGTTCGCCATACAACGATAGTTTACATGTGTACTTGATTGTTTAGCATACAGCGATAGTTTACATATGTATTAGATTGTTTGACATACAGCGATAGTTTACATATGTACTAGATTGTTCGACACACAACGATAGTTTACATATGTACTTGATTGTTTGGCATACAGCTTACATATGTACTTGATATATTTATTTTACATAGTGATATTTCTGATTATGTCAAAGTATGTGCGTGTATAAATGTATCGTGATCGCTTGTCAAGCTGAATACAAGTGGTGTAAATATACCGAGGTAATTTCAAAAGATTGATTGACAGCATACTACGATAATCTACGTATGTACTTGACTGTCGACTATACAGTGATAGTTTACGTTTGTACTTGACTGTCATACTGCGATAGTTTACATATGTACTTGGCTGTCATATACAGCGATAGTTTACGTATGTACTTGACTGTTAGTTATACAGCGATAGTTTACATATGTACTTGATTGTCATACAGCGATAGTTTACATATGTACTTGACTGTCATACAGCGATAGTTTACGTATGTACTTGACTGTCATACAGCGATAGTTTACATATGTACTTGACTGTCATACAGCGATAGTTTACATATGTACTTGACTGTCATACAGCATGTTTACTGTATTGATTATACAGCGATAGTTTACGTATGTACTTGGCTGTCATACAGCGATAGTTTACATATGTACTGATTTGTGTCATACAGCGTGTTTATATATGTACTAGATTGTTTGACATGCAGTATAGTTTACATATGTACTAGATTGTTTGACATACAGCGATAGTTTACATATGTACTAGATTGTTTGACATACAGCGATAGTTTACATATGTACTAGATTGTGTGTCATACAGCGATAGTTTACATATGTACTTGATTGTGTGTCATACAGCGATAGTTTACATATGTACTTGATTGTGTGTCATACAGCGATAGTTTACATATGTACTAGATTGTTTGACATACAGCGATAGTTTACATATGTACTAGATTGTTTGGCATACATCAATGATTTAAATATGTACTTGATTCTGTGTCATACAGCGATAGTTTACATATGTACTAGATTGTTTGGCATACAGCAATTTACATATGTACTGATTTTGATACAGCGATAGTTTACATATGTACTGATTGTTGGCATCAGCGATAGTTTACATATGTACTAGATTGTTTGGCATACAGCGATAGTTTACATATGTACTAGATTGTTTGACATACAGCGATAGTTTACATATGTACTAGATTGTTTGACATACAGCGATAGTTTACATATGTACTAGATTGTTTGACATACAGCGATAGTTTACATGTGTACTTGATTCTGTGTCATACAGCTTACATATGTACTAGATTGTTCGCCATACAACGATAGTTTACATATGTACTAGATTATGTGTCATACAGCGATAGTTTACATATGTACTAGATTGTTTGACATACAGCGATAGTTTACATATGTACTAGATTATGTGTCATACAGCAATAGTTTACATATGTACTAGATTGTTTGGCATACAGCAATGGTTTACATATGTACTTGATTCTGTGTCATACAGCGATAGTTTACATATGTACTAGATTATGTGTCATACAGCGATAGTTTATATATGTACTAGATTGTTTGACATGCAGATATAGTTTACATATGTATTAGATTGTTTGACATACAGCGATAGTTTACATATGTACTAGATTGTTTGACATACAGCGATAGTTTACATATGTACTAGATTGTTTGACATACAGCGATAGTTTACATATGTACTAGATTGTGTGTCATACAGCGATAGTTTACATATGTACTAGATTGTGTGTCATACAGCGATAGTCTACATATGTACTAGATTGTGTGTCATACAACGATAGTGTACATATGTACTAGATTGTGCGTCATACAGCGATAATTTACATATGTACTAGATTGTTTGACATACAGCGATAGTTTACATATGTACTAGATTGTTTGGCATACATCAATGATTTAAATATGTACTTGATTCTGTGTCATACAGCGATAGTTTACATATGTGCTAGATTATGTGTCATACAGCGATAGTGTACATATGTACTAGATTGTTTGGCATACAGCGATAGTTTACATATGTACTAGATTGTTTGACATGCAGCGATAGTTTACATATGTACTTGATTGTTTGGCATACAGCGATAGTTTACATATGTACTCTATTGTTTGGCATACAGCGATAGTTTATATATGTACTAGATTATTTGACATACAGCGATAGTTTACATATGTACTTGATTGTTTGGCATACAGCGATAGTTTACATATGTACTAGATTGTTTGACATACAGCGATAGTTTACATATGTACTAGATTGTTTGACATACAGCGATAGTTTACATATGTACTAGATTATGTGTCATACAGCAATTGTTTACATATGTACTAGATTGTTTGGCATACAGCAATGGTTTACATATGTACTTGATTCTGTGTCATACAGAGATAGTTTACATATGTACTAGATTATGTGTCATACAGCGATAGTTTACATATGTACTAGATTGTTTGACATACAGCGATAGTTTACATATGTACTAGATTGTGTGTCATACAACGATAGTTTACATATGTACTAGATTGTGTGTCATACAGCGATAATTTACATATGTACTAGATTGTGCGTCATACAGCGATAGTTAACATATGTACTAGATTGTTTGACATACAGCGATAGTTTACATATGTACTAGATTGTTTGACATACAGCGATAATTTACATATGTACTTGATGCTGCGTCATACAGCGATAGATTACATATGTACTTGATTGGTTGGCATACAGCAATAGTTTACATATATACTAGATTGTTTGGCATACAGCAATAGTTTACATATATATTTGATTCTGTGTCATACAGTGATAGTTTACATATGTACTAGATTATGTGTCATAGAGCGATAGTTTACATATGTACTAGAGTATGTGTCATACAGCGATAGTTTATATATGTACTAGATTGTTTGACATGCAGATATAGTTTACATATGTACTAGATTGTTTGACATACAGCGATAGTTTACATATGTACTAGATTGTTTGACATACAGCAATAGTTTATATATGTACTAGATTGTTTGACATACAGCGATAGTTTACATATGTACTAGATTGTGTGTCATACAGTGATAGTTTACATATGTACTAGATTGTGTGTCATACAACGATAGTGTACATATGTACTAGATTGTGCGTCATACAGCGATAGTTTACATATGTACTAGATTGTTTGACATACAGCGATAGTTTACATATGTACTAGATTGTTTGACATACAGCGATAGTTTACATATGTACTAGATTGTGTGTCATACAGCGATAGTATACATATGTACTAGATTGTGTGTCATACAACGATAGTGTACATATGTACTAGATTGTGCGTAATACAGCGATAGTTTACATATGTACTAGATTGTTTGACATACAGCGATAGTTTACATATGTACTAGATTGTTTGGCATAAAGCGATATTTTACATATGTATTTGATTGTTTGGCATACAGCAATAGTTTACATATGTACTAGATTGTTTGACATACAGCGATAGTTTACATGTGTACTTGATTCTGTGTCATACAGCTTACATATGTACTAGATTGTTCGCCATACAATGATAGTTTACATATGTACTAGATTATGTGTCATACAGCGATAGTTTACATATGTACTAGATTGTTTGGCATACAGCGATAGTTTACATATGTACTTGATTCTGTGTTATACAGCGATAGTTTACATATGTACTTGATTGTTTGGCATACAGCGATAGTTTACATATGTACTAGATTGTTTGGCATACAGCGATGGTTTACATATGTACTAGATTGTTTGACATACAGCGATAGTTTACATATGTACTAGATTGTTTGACATACAGCGATAGTTTACATATGTACTTGATTATGTGTCATACAGCGATAGTTTACATATGTACTTGATTGTTTGGCATAGAGCAATAGTTTACATATGTACTAGATTGTTTGACATACAGCGATAGTTTACATATGTACTAGATTGTTTGGCATACATAAATGGTTTACATATGTACTTGATTCTGTGTCATACAGCGATAGTTTACATATGTACTAGATTATGTGTCATACAGCAATAGTTTACATATGTACTAGATTGTTTGGCATACAGCAATGGTTTACATATGTACTTGATTCTGTGTCATACAGCGATAGTTTACATATGTACTAGATTATGTGTCATACAGCGATAGTTTACATATGTACTAGATTATGTGTCATACAGCGATAGTTTACATATGTACTAGATTGTTTGACATACAGCGATAGTTTACATATGTACTAGATTGTTTGACATACAGCGATAGTTTACATATGTACTAGATTGTTTGACATACAGCGATAGTTTACATATGTACTAGATTGTGTGTCATACAGCGATAGTTTACATATGTACTAGATTGTGTGTCATACAACGATAGTGTACATATGTACTAGATTGTGCGTCATACAGCGATAGTTTACATATGTACTAGATTGTTTGACATACAGCGATAGTTTACATATGTACTAGATTGTTTGGCATACATCAATGATTTAAATATGTACTTGATTCTGTGTCATACAGCGATAGTTTACATATGTACTAGATTGTTTGGAATACATCAATGGTTTACATATGTACTTGATTCTGTGTTATACAGCGATAGTTTACATATGTACTTGATTGTTTGGCATCCAGCGATAGTTTACATATGTACTAGATTGTTTGGCATACAGCGATGGTTTACATATGTACTAGATTGTTTGACATACAGCGATAGTTTACATATGTACTAGATTGTTTGACATACAGCGATAGTTTACATATGTACTTGATTATGTGTCATACAGCGATAGTTTACATATGTACTTGATTGTTTGGCATACAGCAATAGTTTACATATGTACTAGATTGTTTGACATACAGCGATAGTTTACATATGTACTAGATTGTTTGGCATACATAAATGGTTTACATATGTACTTGAGTATGTGTCATACAGCGATATTTTACATATGTACTAGATTATGTGTCATACAGCAATAGTTTACATATGTACTAGATTGTTTGGCATACAGCAATGGTTTACATATGTACTTGATTCTGTGTCATACAGCGATAGTTTACATATGTACTAGATTATGTGTCATACAGCGATAGTTTACATATGTACTAGATTGTTTGACATGCAGATATAGTTTACATATGTACTAGATTGTTTGACATACAGCGATGGTTTACATATGTACTAGATTGTTTGACATACAGCGATAGTTTACATATGTACTAGATTGTTTGACATACAGCGATAGTTTACATATGTACTAGATTGTGTGTCATACAGCGATAGTTTACATATGTACTAGATTGTGTGTCATACAGCGATAGTCTACATATGTACTAGATTGTGTGTCATACAACGATAGTGTACATATGTACTAGATTGTGCGTCATACAGCGATAATTTACATATGTACTAGATTGTTTGACATACAGCGATAGTTTACATATGTACTAGATTGTTTGGCATACATCAATGATTTAAATATGTACTTGATTCTGTGTCATACAGCGATAGTTTACATATGTGCTAGATTATGTGTCATACAGCGATAGTGTACATATGTACTAGATTGTTTGGCATACAGCGATAGTTTACATATGTACTAGATTGTTTGACATGCAGCGATAGTTTACATATGTACTTGATTGTTTGGCATACAGCGATAGTTTACATATGTACTCTATTGTTTGGCATACAGCGATAGTTTATATATGTACTAGATTATTTGACATACAGCGATAGTTTACATATGTACTTGATTGTTTGGCATACAGCGATAGTTTACATATGTACTAGATTGTTTGACATACAGCGATAGTTTACATATGTACTAGATTGTTTGACATACAGCGATAGTTTACATATGTACTAGATTATGTGTCATACAGCAATTGTTTACATATGTACTAGATTGTTTGGCATACAGCAATGGTTTACATATGTACTTGATTCTGTGTCATACAGAGATAGTTTACATATGTACTAGATTATGTGTCATACAGCGATAGTTTACATATGTACTAGATTGTTTGACATACAGCGATAGTTTACATATGTACTAGATTGTGTGTCATACAACGATAGTTTACATATGTACTAGATTGTGTGTCATACAGCGATAATTTACATATGTACTAGATTGTGCGTCATACAGCGATAGTTAACATATGTACTAGATTGTTTGACATACAGCGATAGTTTACATATGTACTAGATTGTTTGACATACAGCGATAATTTACATATGTACTTGATGCTGCGTCATACAGCGATAGATTACATATGTACTTGATTGGTTGGCATACAGCAATAGTTTACATATATACTAGATTGTTTGGCATACAGCAATAGTTTACATATATATTTGATTCTGTGTCATACAGTGATAGTTTACATATGTACTAGATTATGTGTCATAGAGCGATAGTTTACATATGTACTAGAGTATGTGTCATACAGCGATAGTTTATATATGTACTAGATTGTTTGACATGCAGATATAGTTTACATATGTACTAGATTGTTTGACATACAGCGATAGTTTACATATGTACTAGATTGTTTGACATACAGCAATAGTTTACATATGTACTAGATTGTTTGACATACAGCGATAGTTTACATATGTACTAGATTGTGTGTCATACAGTGATAGTTTACATATGTACTAGATTGTGTGTCATACAACGATAGTGTACATATGTACTAGATTGTGCGTCATACAGCGATAGTTTACATATGTACTAGATTGTTTGACATACAGCGATAGTTTACATATGTACTAGATTGTTTGACATACAGCGATAGTTTACATATGTACTAGATTGTGTGTCATACAGCGATAGTATACATATGTACTAGATTGTGTGTCATACAACGATAGTGTACATATGTACTAGATTGTGCGTAATACAGCGATAGTTTACATATGTACTAGATTGTTTGACATACAGCGATAGTTTACATATGTACTAGATTGTTTGGCATACATCAATGATTTAAATATGTACTTGATTCTGTGTCATACAGCGATAGTTTACATATGTACTAGATTATGTGTCATACAGCGATAGTTTACATATGTACTAGATTGTTTGGCATACAGCGATAGTTTACATATGTACTAGATTGTTTGACATACAGCGATAGTTTACATATGTACTTGATTGTTTGGCATACAGCGATAGTTTACATATGTGCTAGATTGTTTGACATACAGCGATAGTTTACATATGTACTAGATTGTTTGGCATACATCAATGATTTAAATATATACTTGATTCTGTGTCATACAGCGATAGTTTACATATGTACTAGATTATGTGTCATACAGCGATAGTTTACATATGTACTAGATTGTTTGACATACAGCGATAGTTTACATATGTACTAGATTGTTTGACATACAGCGATAGTTTACATATGTACTAGATTATGTGTCATACAGCAATTGTTTACATATGTACTAGATTGTTTGGCATACAGCAATGGTTTACATATGTACTTGATTCTGTGTCATACAGAGATAGTTTACATATGTACTAGATTATGTGTCATACAGCGATAGTTTACATATGTACTAGATTGTTTGACATACAGCGATAGTTTACATATGTACTAGATTGTGTGTCATACAGCGATAGTTTACATATGTACTAGATTGTGTGTCATACAGCGATAGTTTACATATGTACTAGATTGTGTGTCATACAGCGATAGTTTACATATGTACTAGATTGTTTGACATACAGCGATATTTTACATATGTACTAGATTGTTTGGCATACATCAATGGTTTACATATGTACTTGATTCTGTGTCATACAGCGATAGTTTACATATGTACTAGATTATGTGTCATACAGCGATAGTTTACATATGTACTAGATTGTTTGGCATACAGCGATAGTTTACATATGTACTAGATTGCTTGACATACAGCGATAGTTTACATATGTACTTGATTGTTTGGCATACAGCGATAGTTTACATATGTACTAGATTGTTTGACATACAGCGATAGTTTACATATGTACTTGATTCTGTGTCATACAGCGATAGTTTACATATGTACTTGATTGTTTGGCATACAGCAATAGTTTACATATGTACTAGATTGTTTGACATACAGCGATAGTTTACATATGTACTAGATTGTTTGACATACAGCGATAGTTTACATATGTACTAGATTGTTTGACATACAGCTTTAATTTACATATGTACTTGATGCTGCGTCATACAGCGATAGTTTACATATGTACTTGATTGGTTGGCATACAACGATAGTTTACATATGTACTAGATTGTGTGTCATACAGCGATAGTTTACATATGTACTAGATTGTGTGTCATACAACGATAGTGTACATATGTACTAGATTGTTTGGCATACATCAATGGTTTACATATGTACTTGATTCTGTGTCATACAGCGATAGTTTACATATGTACTAGATTATGTATCATACAGCGATAGTTTACATATGTACTAGGTTGTTTGGCATACAGCGATAGTTTACATATGTACTAGATTGTTTGACATACAGCGATAGTTTACATATGTACTTGATTGTTTGGCATACCGCGATAGTTTACATATGTACTAGATTGTTTGACATACAGCGATAGTTTACATATGTACTTGATTCTGTGCCATACAGCGATAGTTTACATATGTACTTGATTGTTTGGCATTCAGCAATAGTTTACATATGTACTAGATTGTTTGACATACAGCGATAGTTTACATATGTACTAGATTGTTTGACATACAGCGATAGTTTACATATGTACTAGATTGTTTGACATACAGCGATAGTTTACATATGTACTTGATTCTGTGTCATACAGCGATAGTTTACATATGTACTTGATTGTTTGGCATACAGCGATAGTTTACATATGTACTAGATTATGTGTCATACAGCGATAGTTTACATATGTACTAGATTGTTTGACATACAGCGATAGTATACATATGTACTAGATTGTTTGACATACAGCAATTGTTTACATATGTACTTGATTATGTGGCATACAGCAATAGTTTACATATGTACTTGATTCTGTGTCATACAGCGATAGTTTACATATGTACTTGATTGTTTGGCATACAGCAATAGTTTACATATGTACTAGATTGTTTGACATACAGCGATAGTTTACATATGTACTAGATTGTTTGACATACAGCGATAGTTTACATATGTACTAGATTGTTTGACATAAAGCTATAGTTTACATATGTACTAGATTGTTTGGCATAAAGCGATAGTTTACATATGTACTTGATTGTTTGGCATACAGCAATATTTTACATATGTACTAGATTGTTTGACATACAGCGATAGTTTACATGTGTACTTGATTCTGTGTCATACAGCTTACATATGTACTAGATTGTTCGCCATACAACGATAGTTTACATATGTACTTGATTGTTTAGCATACAGCGATAGTTTACATATGTATTAGATTGTTTAACATACAGCGATAGTTTACATATGTACTAGATTGTTCGACACACAACGATAGTTTACATGTTTACTTGATTCTGTGTCATACAGCTTACATATGTACTTGTATATATTTGATTTTACATAGTGATATGTTCTTGATTTAGTGTCAAAGTATGTGCGTGTATAAATGTATCGTGATCGCTTGTCAAGCACTGAATACAAGTGGTGTAAATATACCGAGGTAATTTCAAAAATTGATTGACAGCTATACTACGATAATCTACGTATGTACTTGACTGTCGACTATACAGTGATAGTTTACGTTTGTACTTGACTGTCATACTGCGATAGTTTACATATGTACTTGACTGTCAAATATACAGCGACAGTTTACGCATGTACTTGACTGTCAGTTATACTGCGATAGTTTACGTATGTACTTGACTGTCAGCTATACTGCGATATTTTATGTATGTTCTTGACTGTTAGCTATACAGCGATAGTTACGTGTGTACCTGACTGTCAGTTATACAGCCACATATTACTTAATATGTACTTGACTGTTAGCTATACAGCGATAGATTACATATGCACTTGACGTTCAGTTATACAGCGATAGTTTACGTATGCACTTGCCTTTCAGTTATACAGCGATAGTTTACATATGTATTAGATTGTTTGACATACAGCGATAGTTTACATATGTACTAGATTGTTTGACATACAGCGATAGTTTACATATGTACTTGATTATGTGTCATACAGCGATAGTTTACATATGTACTTGATTCTGTGTCATACAGCGATAGTTTACATATGTACTAGATTGTTTGACATACAGCGATAGTTTACATATGTACTTGATTATGTGTCATACAGCGATAGTTTACATATGTACTTGATTCCGTGTCATACAGCGATAGTTTACATATGTACTAGATTGTTTGGCATACAGCAATAGTTTACATATGTACTAGATTGTTTGACATACATCGATAGTTTACATATGTACTAGATTGTTTGGCATAACGCGATAGTTTACATATGTATTTGATTGTTTGGCATACAGCAATAGTTTACATATGTACTAGATTGTTTGACATACAGCGATAGTTTACATGTGTACTTGATTCTGTGTCATACAGCTTACATATGTACTAGATTGT
>JABXNX010000641.1:5000-14985 GCA_014843695.1 Archivesica marissinica | reverse complement strand
TACCAATATAGCCATGTTCACATATATATATATGTCTCCATTGTCTCTCTTAGTTTTGATGCGATTAGCAGTACCAATATAGCCATGTTCACATATATATATATATATATTATATATATATATATATGTCTCCATTGTCTCTCTTAGTTTTGATGCGTTTAGCAGTACCAATATAGCCATATTCGCATATATATATCTCTCTCCAGTGTCTCTCTTAGTTTTGATGCGCTTAGCAGTACCAATATAGCCATGTTCACATATATATATGTCTCCATTGTCTCTCTTAGTTTTGATGCGATTAGCAGTACCAATATAACCATGTTCACAAAAAATATATAATATGTCTCCATTGTCTCTCTTAGTTTTGATGCGTTTAGCAGTACCAATATAGCCATGTTCGCATATATATATGTCTCCATTGTCTCTCTTAGTTTTGATGCGCTTAGCAGTACCAATATAGCCATGTTCACATATATATATGTCTCCATTGTCTCTCTTAGTTTTGATGCGCTTAGCAGTACCAATATAGCCATGTTCGCATATATATATGTCTCCATTGTCTCTCTTAGTTTTGATGCGCTTAGCAGTACCAAAATAGTCATGTTCGCATATATATGTCTCCATTGTCTCTCTTAGTTTTGATGCGCTTAGCAGTACCAATATAGCCATGTTCGCATATATATATGTCTCCATTGTCTCTCTTAGTTTTGATGCGCTTAGCAGTACCAATATAGCCATGTTCGCAATATATATATGTCTCCATTGTCTCTCTTAGTTTTGATGCGCTTAGCAGTACCAATATAGCCATGTTCGCAATATATATGTCTCCATTGTCTCTCTTAGTTTTGATGCGCTTAGCAGTACCAATATAGCCATGTTCGCATATATATATGTCTCCATTGTCTCTCTTAGTTTTGATGCGCTTAGCAGTACCAATATAGCCATGTTCGCATATATATATATATATATATCTCTATATATAAATATATATATATATATGTCTCCATTGTCTCTCTTAGTTTTGATGCGCTTAGCAGTACCAATATAGCCATGTTCGCATATATATATGTCTCCATTGTCTCTCTTAGTTTTGATGCGCTTAGCAGTACCAATATAGCCATGTTCGCATATATATGTCTCCATTGTCTCTCTTAGTTTTGATGCGCTTAACAGTACCAATATAGCCATGTTCGCATATATATATGTCTCCATTGTCTCTCTTATTTTTGATGCGCTTAGCAGTACCAATATAGCCATGTTCGCATATATATATGTCTCCATTGTCTCTCTTAGTTTTGATGCGTTTAGCAGTACCAATATAGCCATGTTCGCATATATATATATATATATATATATATTATATACATATATATATATATATATATATATATGTCTCCAGTGTCTCTCTTAGTTCTGATGCGCTTAGCAGTACCAATATAGCCATGTTCGCATATATATATGTCTCCATTGTCTCTCTTAGTTTTGATTCGCTTAGCAGTACCAATATAGCCATGTTCGCATATATATATGTCTCCATTGTCTCTCTTAGTTTTGATGCGCTTAGCAGTACCAATATAGCCATGTTCGCAATATATATATGTCTCCATTATCTCTCTTAGTTTTGATGCGCTTAGAAGTACCAAAATAGCCATGTTCGCAATATATATGTCTCCATTGTCTCTCTTAGTTTTGATGCGCTTAGCAGTACCAATATAGCCATGTTCGCATATATATATGTCTCCATTGTCTCTCTTAGTTTTGATGCGTTTAGCAGTACCAATATAGCCATGTTCGCATATATATATATATATATGTCTCCATTGTCTCTCTTAGTTCTGATGCGCTTAGCAGTACCAATATAGCCATGTTCGCATATATATATGTCTCCATTGTCTCTCTTAGTTTTGATTCGCTTAGCAGTACCAATATAGCCATGTTCGCATATATATATGTCTCCATTGTCTCTCTTAGTTTTGATGCGCTTAGCAGTACCAATATAGCCATGTTCGCATATATATATGTCTCCATTGTCTCTCTTAGTTTTGATGCGCTTAGCAGTACCAATATAGCCATGTTCGCAATATATATGTCTCCATTGTCTCTCTTAGTTTTGATGCGCTTAGCAGTACCAATATAGCCATGTTCGCATATATATATGTCTCCATTGTCTCTCTTAGTTTTGATGCGCTTATCAGTACCAATATAGCCATGTTCGCATATATATATGTCTCCATTGTCTCTCTTAGTTTTGATGCGCTTAGCAGTACCAATATAGCCATGTTCGCATATATATATGTCTCCATTGTCTCTCTTAGTTTTGATGCGTTTAGCAGTACCAATATAGCCATGTTCGCATATATATATGTCTCCATTGTCTCTCTTAGTTTTGATGCGTTTAGCAGTACCAATATAGCCATGTTCGCATATATATATATGTCTCCATGTCTCTCTTAGTTTTGATGCGCTTAGCAGTACCAATATAGCCATGTTCGCATATATATATGTCTCCATTGTCTCTCTTAGTTTTGATGCGCTTAGCAGTACCAATATAGCCATGTTCGCATATATATATGTCTCCATTGTCTCTCTTAGTTTTAATGCACTTAGCAGTACCAATATAGCCATGTTCGCATATATATATGTCTCCATTGTCTCTCTTAGTTTTGATGCGCTTAGCAGTACCAATATAGCCATGTTCGCATATATATATGTCTCCATTGTCTCTCTTAGTTTTGATGCACTTAGCAGTACCAATATAGCCATGTTCGCATATATATATGTCTCCATTGTCTCTCTTAGTTTTGATGCGCTTAGCAGTACCAATATAGCCATGTTCGCATATATATATGTCTCCATTGTCTCTCTTAGTTTTGATGCGTTTAGCAGTACCAATATAGCCATGTTCGCATATATATATGTCTCCATTGTCTCTCTTAGTTTTGATGCGCTTAGCAGTACCAAAATAGCCATGTTCGCATATATATATCTCCATTGTCTCTCTTAGTTTTGATGCGCTTAGCAGTACCAATATAGCCATGTTCGCATATATATATGTCTCCATTGTCTCTCTTAGTTTTGATGCGTTTAGCAGTACCAATATAGCCATGTTCGCATATATATATGTCTCCATTGTCTCTCTTAGTTTTGATGCGTTTAGCAGTACCAATATAACCATGTTCGCATATATATATGTCTCCATTGTCTCTCTTAGTTTTGATGCGCTTAGCAGTACCAATATAGCCATGTTCGCATATATATATATATGTCTCCATTGTCTCTCTTAGTTTTGATGCGCTTAGCAGTACCAATATAACCATGTTCGCATATATATATGTCTCCATTGTCTCTCTTAGTTTTGATGCGTTTAGCAGTACCAATATAACCATGTTCGCATATATATATATGTCTCCAGTGTCTCTCTTAGTTCTGATGCGCTTAGCAGTACCAATATAGCCATGTTCGCATATATATATGTCTCCATTGTCTCTCTTAGTTTTGATGCGCTTAGCAGTACCAATATAGCCATGTTCGCATATATATATGTCTCCATTGTCTCTCTTAGTTTTGATGCACTTAGCAGTACCAATATAGCCATGTTCGCATATATATATATCTCCATTGTCTCTCTTAGTTTTGATGCGCTTAGCAGTACCAATATAGCCATGTTCGCATATATATGTCTCCATTGTCTCTCTTAGTTTTGATGCGCTTAGCAGTACCAATATAGCCATGTTCGCATATATATATGTCTCCATTGTCTCTCTTAGTTTTGATGCGCTTAGCAGTACCAAAATAGCCATGTTCGCATATATATGTCTCCATTGTCTCTCTTAGTTTTGATGCGTTTAGCAGTACCAATATAGCCATGTTCGCATATATATATGTCTCCATTGTCTCTCTTAGTTTTGATGCGCTTAGCAGTACCAATATAGCCATGTTCGCATATATATATATTATATATTATATATATATATATATATATATATGTCTCCAGTGTCTCTCTTAGTTCTGATGCGCTTAGCAGTACCAATATAGCCATGTTCGCATATATATATTTGTCTCCATTGTCTCTCTTAGTTTTGATGCGTTTAGCAGTACCAATATAGCCATGTTCGCATATATATGTCTCCATCGTCTCTCTTAGTTTTGATGCGCTTAGCAGTACCAATATAGCCATGTTCGCATATATATATGTCTCCATTGTCTCTCTTAGTTTTGATGCGCTTAGCAGTACCAATATAGCCATGTTCGCATATATATATGTCTCCATTGTCTCTCTTAGTTTTGATGCGCTTAGCAGTACCAATATAGCCATGTTCGCAATATATATGTCTCCATTGTCTCTCTTAGTTTTGATGCGCTTAGCAGTACCAATATAGCCATGTTCGCATATATATGTCTCCATTGTCTCTCTTAGTTTTGATGCGCTTAGCAGTACCAATATAGCCATGTTCGCATATATATATGTCTCCATTGTCTCTCTTAGTTTTGATGCGCTTAGCAGTACCAATATAGCCATGTTCGCATATATATATGTCTCCATTGTCTCTCTTAGTTTTGATGCGCTTAGCAGTACCAATATAGCCATGTTCGCATATATATATGTCTCCATTGTCTCTCTTAGTTTTGATGCGCTTAGCAGTACCAATATAGCCATGTTCGCATATATATATGTCTCCATTGTCTCTCTTAGTTTTGATGCGCTTAGCAGTACCAATATAGCCATGTTCGCATATATATATGTCTCCATTGTCTCTCTTAGTTTTGATGCGTTTAGCAGTACCAATATAGCCATGTTCGCATATATATATGTCTCCATTGTCTCTTTTAGTTTTGATGCGCTTAGCAGTACCAATATAGCCATGTTCGCATATATATATGTCTCCATTGTCTCTCTTAGTTTTGATGCGCTTAGCAGTACCAAAATAGCCATGTTCGCATATATATGTCTCCATTGTCTCTCTTAGTTTTGATGCGTTTAGCAGTACCAATATAGCCATGTTCACATATATATATGTCTCCATTGTCTCTCTTAGTTTTGATGCGCTTAGCAGTACCAATATAGCCATGTTCGCATATATATATATGTCTCCATTGTCTCTCTTAGTTTTGATGCGCTTAGCAGTACCAATATAGCCATGTTCGCATATATATATGTCTCCATTGTCTCTCTTAGTTTTGATGCGCTTAGCAGTACCAATATAGCCATGTTCGCATATATATATGTCTCCATTGTCTCTCTTAGTTTTGATGCGCTTAGCATTACCAATATAGCCATGTTCGCATATATATATATATATATATAAAATATAATAAATGTCTCCATTGTCTCTCTTAGTTCTGATGCGCTTAGCAGTACCAATATAGCCATGTTCGCATATATATATGTCTCCATTGTCTCTCTTAGTTTTGATGCACTTAGCAGTACCAATATAGCCATGTTCGCATTATATATATATGTCTCCATTGTCTCTCTTAGTTTTGATGCGCTTAGCAGTACCAATATAGCCATGTTCGCATATATATGTCTCCATCGTCTCTCTTAGTTTTGATGCGCTTAGCAGTACCAATATAGCCATGTTCGCATATATATATGTCTCCATTGTCTCTCTTAGTTTTGATGCGTTTAGCAGTACCAATATAGCCATGTTCGCATATATATATGTCTCCATTGTCTCTCTTAGTTTTGATGCGCTTAGCAGTACCAATATAGCCATGTTCGCATATATATATGTCTCCATTGTCTCTCTTAGTTTTGATGCGCTTAGCAGTAACAATATATCCATGTTCGCAATATATATATATGTCTCCATTGTCTCTCTTATTGTTGATGCGCTTAACAGTACCAATATATCCATGTTCGCATATATATATATGTCTCCATTGTCTCTCTTATTGTTGATGCGCTTAGCAGTACCAATATAGCCATGTTCGCATAGATATATGTCTCCATTGTCTCTCTTAGTTTTGATGCGTTTAGCAGTACCAATATAGGCATGTTCGCATATATATATATATATATATATTATATATATATATATATATATATATTATATATATATATATATGTCTCCAGTGTCTCTCTTAGTTCTGATGCGCTTAGCAGTACCAATATAGCCATGTTCGCATATATATATATCTCCATTGTCTCTCTTAGTTTTGATTCGCTTAGCAGTACCAATATAGCCATGTTCGCATATATATATGTCTTCATTGTCTCTCTTAGTTTTGATACGCTTAGCAGTACCAATATAGCCATGTTCGCATATATATATATGTCTCCATGATCTCTCTTAGTTTTGATGCGCTTAGCAGTACCAATATAGCCATGTTCGCATATATATATGTCTCCATTGTCTCTCTTAGTTTTGATGCGCTTAGCAGTACCAATATAGCCATGTTCGCATATATATATGTCTCCATTGTCTCTCTTAGTTTTGATGCGTTTAGCAGTACCAATATAGCCATGTTCGCATATATATATATATATATATATATATATATATATATATATATATATATATATATATATATATATAATATGTCTCCAGTGTCTCTCTTAGTTCTGATGCGCTTAGCAGTACCAATATAGCCATGTTCGCATATATATATGTCTCCATTGTCTCTCTTAGTTTTGATGCGCTTAGCAGTACCAATATAGCCATGTTCGCATATATATATGTCTCCATTGTCTCTCTTAGTTTTAATGCACTTAGCGGTACCAATATAGCCATGTTCGCATATATATATGTCTCCATTGTCTCTCTTAGTTTTGATGCGTTTAGCAGTACCAATATAGCCATGTTCGCATATATATATGTCTCCATTGTCTCTCTTAGTTTTGATGCACTTAGCAGTACCAATATAGCCATGTTCGCATATATATATGTCTCCATTGTTTCTCTTAGTTTTGATGCGTTTAGCAGTACCAATATAGCCATGTTCGCATATATATATGTCTCCATTGTCTCTCTTAGTTTTGATGCGTTTAGCAGTACCAATATAGCCATGTTCGCATATATATATGTCTCCATTGTCTCTCTTAGTTTTGATGCGCTTAGCAGTACAAAACATAGCCATGTTCGCATATATATATCTCCATTGTCTCTCTTAGTTTTGATGCGCTTAGCAGTTCCAATATAGCCATGTTCGCATATATATATGTCTCCATTGTCTCTCTTAGTTTTGATGCGTTTAGCAGTACCCATATAGCCATGTTCGCATATATATATGTCTCCATTGTCTCTCTTAGTTTTGATGCGTTTAGCAGTACCAATATAACCATGTTCGCATATATATATGTCTCCATTGTCTCTCTTTGTTTTGATGCGCTTAGCAGTAACAATATAGCCATGTTCGCATATATATATATATGTCTCCATTGTATCTCTTAGTTTTGATGCGCTTAGCAGTACCAATATAACCATGTTCGCATATATATATGTCTCCATTGTCTCTCTTAGTTTTGATGCGTTTAGCAGTACCAATATAACCATGTTCGCATATATATATATGTCTCCAGTGTCTCTCTTAGTTCTGATGCGCTTAGCAGTACCAATATAGCCATGTTCGCATATATATATATGTCTCCATTGTCTTTCTTAGTTTTGATGCGCTTAGCAGTACCAATATAGCCATGTTCGCATATATATATGTCTCCATTGTCTCTCTTAGTTTTGATGCACTTAGCAGTACCAATATAGCCATGTTCGCATATATATATATCTCCATTGTCTCTCTTAGTTTTGTTGCGTTTAGCAGTACCAATATAGCCATGTTCGCATATATATGTCTCCATTGTCTCTCTTAGTTTTGATGCGTTTATCAGTACCAATATAGCCATGTTCGCATATATATATGTCTCCATTGTCTCTCTTAGTTTTGATGCGCTTAGCAGTACCAAAATAGCCATGTTCGCATATATATGTCTCCATTGTCTCTCTTAGTTTTGATGCGTTTAGCAGTACCAATATAGCCATGTTCGCATATATATATGTCTCCATTGTCTCTCTTAGTTTTGATGCGCTTAGCATTACCAATATAGCCATGTTCGCATATATATATATATATTATATATATATATATATATATATATATGTCTCCAGTGTCTCTCTTAGTTCTGATGCGCTTAGCAGTACCAATATAGCCATGTTCGCATATATATATTTGTCTCCATTGTCTCTCTTAGTTTTGATGCGTTTAGCAGTACCAATATAGCCATGTTCGCATATATATGTCTCCATCGTCTCTCTTAGTTTTGATGCGCTTAGCAGTACCAATATAGCCATGTTCGCATATATATATGTCTCCATTGTCTCTCTTAGTTTTGATGCGTTTATCAGTACCAATATAGCCATGTTCGCATATATATATGTCTCCATTGTCTCTCTTAGTTTTGATGCGCTTAGCAGTACCAATATTGCCATGTTCGCATATATATATATATATAATATATATATATATATATATATATATATATATGTCTCCATGTCTCTCTTAGTTCTGATGCGCTTAGCAGTACCAATATAGCCATGTTCGTATATATATGTCTCCATTGTCTCTCTTAGTTTTGATGCGCTTAGCAGTACCAATATAGCCATGTTCGCATATATATATGTCTCCATTGTCTCTCTTAGTTTTGATGCGCTTAGCAGTACCAATATAGCCATGTTCGCATATATATATATGTCTCCATGATCTCTCTTAGTTTTGATGCGCTTAGAAGTACCAATATAGCCATGTTCGCATATATATATGTCTCCATTGTCTCTCTTAGTTTTGATGCGCTTAGCAGTACCAATATAGCCATGTTCGCATATATATATGTCTCCATTGTCTCTCTTAGTTTTGATGCGCTTAGCAGTACCAATATAGCCATGTTCGCATATATATATGTCTCCATTGTCTCTCTTAGTTTTGATGCGCTTAGCAGTACCAATATAGCCATGTTCGCATATATATATGTCTCCATTGTCTCTCTTAGTTTTGATGCGCTTAGCAGTACCAATATAGCCATGTTCGCATATATATATGTCTCCATTGTCTCTCTTAGTTTTGATGCGCTTAGCAGTACCAATATAGCCATGTTCGCATATATATATGTCTCCATTGTCTCTCTTAGTTTTGATGCGTTTAGCAGTACCAATATAGCCATGTTCGCATATATATATGTCTCCATTGTCTCTTTTAGTTTTGGTGCGTTTATCAGTACCAATATAGCCATGTTCGCATATATATATATGTCTCCATTGTCTCTCTTAGTTTTGATGCGCTTAGCAGTACCAAAATAGCCATGTTCGCATATATATGTCTCCATTGTCTCTCTTAGTTTTGATGCGTTTAGCAGTACCAATATAGCCATGTTCACATATATATATGTCTCCATTGTCTCTCTTAGTTTTGATGCGCTTAGCATTACCAATATAGCCATGTTCGCATATATATATATATATATATATATATATATATATATATATATATATATATGTGTCTCCAGTGTCTCTCTTAGTTCTGATGCGCTTAGCAGTACCAATATAGCCATGTTCGCATATATATATGTCTCCATTGTCTCTCTTAGTTTTGATGCACTTAGCAGTACCAATATAGCCATGTTCGCATATATATATATGTCTCCATTGTCTCTCTTAGTTTTGATGCGTTTAGCAGTACCAATATAGCCATGTTCGCATATATATGTCTCCATTGTCTCTCTTAGTTTTGATGCGCTTAGCAGTACCAATATAGCCATGTTCGCATATATATATGTCTCCATTGTCTCTCTTAGTTTTGATGCGCTTAGCAGTACCAATATAGCCATGTTCGCATATATATATGTCTCCATTGTCTCTCTTAGTTTTGATGCGCTTAGCAGTACCAATATAGCCATGTTCGCATATATATATGTCTCCATTGTCTCTCTTAGTTTTGATGCGCTTAGCAGTACCAATATAGCCATGTTCGCATATATATATATATGTCTCCATTG